>OX442358.1:32180394-32182894 GCA_949357725.1 Hyperoplus immaculatus | reverse complement strand
ACTGTGATTGATGAAAAATTAAGCTTTGAGCCCCATGTCGATGCTGTGTGCAAGAAAGCACATCAGCGTATGTACTTTTATCGGAAGCTCCGCAGTTTTAATGTTGACACCACTTTTATGAAAATATTTTATTCTTGTTTCATTGAATCTATTCTTACTTTTTGTTTTGTCTGCTGGCACGGGTCACTTTCTGTAAAGCAGAAAAATCGGCTGCGGGCACTTGTTAAAGTGTGCAGCAAGATTGCTGGAACCCAATTGAGCAACCTCAATGACCTGTATAAGGACAGGTCACTGAGGAAGGCCCGCTTAATCATGGCTGACTCGACCCATCCCCTGTACCCTGAGTTTACCCTGCTGCCATCAGGGCGCAGATACAGGCTTCCACCTTGCCGAACTAACCGGTGGAAGAAATCATTTATGCCTGCTGCCATCAGTCTGGTCAATGACCACATGTAAATATGTGATCTGTTTGTGTTATTTGTTGTCTTATATCAGGGGTCCCCAAACTTTTTCCAGTGAGGGCCACATAACTTTTCCCTTCTCTGATGGGGGGCCGGGGTCAGTTTCTAACAGAAAAAGTGTGACAATCGCAGGGGTCCCTAAATGTAATCATTTATTGTTTTCCAGAAAACATGCTGACACTCCAGCGCACCACACATATCCAAATATTAATAACCCTTTCTGAGATCAAATAACCCTCTCTGGGTTCTTCACAGAATAAAATAACACAGAAAATATATAGGCTAATAACACTATTTATGAAATCAATAAAAATCAAATAACCCTCTCTGGGTTCTTCACAGAAAGAAAGTTATGCTGTGCCGTGCACAATCATGGGTAAAAGTTCAACTTCACTTGTCAGAGCAGAATCTCAAATGTCTCTCAAAGTTCTTGTGTTCTTTCCTTATAATCCAGTTTTGTAGGTTCCATAGGCTAGCCCAGTAGACACCACTGTAGGCTCTCTCTCATCAACTTCCCTCTGAAAACCACAATGCAAAAGGGGTAGGATTAAATAAGTGTATACTTCTTCCTGCTCCTTTTTAGGCATATCTCAGCAATACAGATACTTTTTTTTTTTTTGTGAAAACATAATTTGTTTATTGTATTTCCATGCTTTTCATTTTGTTTTGTATGTTTGATATGTCTGAAATAAATTGAATCAAATCAAATCAAGCAGGCTAAGAAACCGAACTAAGTGATACAGCACCTACACAGCACAATACATTTCAATACCAGTATGGTTGTGGAGATGGATTTTATCCCAATAGATTTTATTATGATTATATTTGTTCATACTCAGAATGACTAATTTAAGTCAGCAAAGTGAGCTTACCTATGTACTGTATGTTCATCAGTGTGAATTGTGGGCCTGCATCTGGCTGGTGAGAAGTTGAATGTCCGGTTCCATTCTAGTCACAGCCAGTCTCAAACACTGATGCAAATGTTCATCTGTCAATCTTGATCTCGTTGGAGTTTTCAGGAGTTTCATGCGTGAAAAGGTTTGCTCGCAGATATACGTGCTGCCAAAAAGTGTGGACATCTTCATTGCGTGTTTTTTTATGTTGGGGTAGGTGTCATTTGGGAGGGCGGCATAGAAGTCAATGAGAATGTTGGGCTTGAATGCGTCTTTCAGAACATCACAGTTCTGTAAGTCGGCCAGCTCAAACTGATAAGAAGGCTGGGCTTCATCGATGTCGGCAACAAAAGGGTTCTGAAAAAGACGGATTTCTTTTGCATGAACATGTAGTTCACGGAATCGTACACCGAACTGCGCCTTCAGCATTTCCAGTGCTTCCACACACTTTTCACCTGGGAACGCGACAGCTGGCTTCTCTGCAGAAAACCTTTGGGTAGCAGGGAGATGGGTGAAGTTGTGCTTTTTCACTTGTTCCAAAACCAGCGCTAGTTTCACCTCAAATGCTTTTATGTGGGAATACATGTCGCAAATGAGTTTCCCCTTCCCTTGTAGCTGCAAGTTAAGGCCGTTCAGCATTTCTGTCACGTCTGTTAAAAATGCGAGGTGCCATTTCCATGCTGGGTCGATCAGCTCTGGGACCGTTTTGCCTTTTGACAGAAGAAATGCGTTAATTTCAGGTAGCAGCTCGTAAAAACGCCTCAAAACTTTGTCGTAGTGCCTTTCATGCTTTGTAGGGCTGCCAGCTCCTCGCACATCTCAAAGTTTGCGGTAACTCCACGAATAAAAATAAGAAGCTCCGCGGTGTCCTGCACGTCCGTGCTCTCATCCAGTGCTAATGAAAAAAAGTCAAAATCTTTAGTCTTCTGCTGCAGCTGGGCATACACATTACCGCCAATTTCTTCAACGCGTCTGGTAATTGTACTTGACGACAGACTCACGGCATTAAAGACATCTTTCTTCTCGGGACAGACCTCCTCCGCGACAACATTCAAACATTTCTTGACAAACTCTCCAGTGAAAGGTTTACCGCAGCTTGCTATCAGCTGAGCAACACGGAAGCTGGCCCGAACTGATGCTTGGTTC
>OX442358.1:32152894-32172894 GCA_949357725.1 Hyperoplus immaculatus | reverse complement strand
TATCAGTCAGTGCGTTTCCATGCAGACTCATAATCGGGTAAATAAAGGAATAAGACTTCAACAGGACTTGTAAAATGCATATAAACACCTTTATCCGATCTACTTCGCACACAAATCGGCACATTAACGGACAAGCGAAGTCGGATAAGAACAACTAGATAACTTGTTCATAGTCGGCTTTCTCTCTGCATGTATACAGGTATCGGACATCGCATATCGGAGTTCTCGTTCTGCGCTTGCTCGAGAATCCCTGCGGAGGATTTCACAAGGAAGTGGAAGGAGACAACGTAATAAATAGTAGGGTTATTGCCGGAAGGGAACCGGACGTGGCTCTATAACCACTTGTTGAAAGGGCTACAGCGCCACCTAGCATAGTGGAGACAGCCATGCATCGGACATTTATCCGATTCCTGAAAGGCCATGTATACTCAGACAAGTGACACGGTCCGTTCGAGTGTCTAGTTCGGTATATGTCTTAATCCAATCTAGTTGTGCCATGGAAACGCACTGATTGTTGTAGTAGAGCTACGAAGAACCAAGGATGATAAAATACCTGTAAATACACAAGGTTTCAAATCCCGAAATCTAATAAAAGTTAAAAAACTATTTTTTTTTTATTCATTTTTCTACAAACACACATTACTGTACATTGTTCAGTGTCTGGAAGAACAATTCTTGACAACTTTATAATTTAACTTCACTAATATTTATTTTATTGCATCAAAAAATTTCGCTGGATATTAGGAAATGTGAAACTAACCAATGATATTAGGTACTTGAACTTGGTAAGAAAAAATTTGCCTTGTTCTGTTTGAAAAAATAAAACGATTTATTAAATCACTCTTCCGTTTTTTAAAGATAATTTTTTGGCATTTTCAAGCTTTATTAGACAGTACAGAGTTGAAATGGGGAGACAGAGAGAGAGAGAGAGAGAGAGGGGGGGGGGGGGATGACCTTCAGTAAAGGTCCACGGGCCAGATTTGAACCCCGCGATCACTGCAACGAAGGCCGGAGCCAATATGGTACACGCTCTATCCACTACACCACCGGAGCAACCCATAAATCTCTCTTTCTTTGCATTTCTTTTACATAGATATAGGATCGTTTTTGTTTTGTTTTTAATTTTTAAGATCAAATAAGAAAATATAATAATTTATTTTCTACAAACACACAAATTGTTCAGTGTCTGTAGGAAGAATAAATTCTTAACTAATTCATAATTTAATTATTTAAAATTTAAAATCTCTCCTGTCGTCAAATTCTATTTCATTTTCTTAGGGTGACTACATTGTTTGGAAAAATATAGGTTGTTAATTATTTTAAAAATTATTATAATTAATTATTATTTTTTTGTAGGGAGGTTATTTATTCCACCTGTCCATAAGTTGTTTGCTAACCGCCAAAAAACAAATACAAAAGAAGAATAAGAATATCTCTCTTCTGTCTGTGTAATATATATATTGTATTGCATCTCTCTCTCTCTGTCTCTCTCTCTGTCTCTTTTTCACTCTCTCTCTCTCTCACTCTTTTGGGTCATTATAACACACACACACTCGTACTTCTTAACTTGTGAGTATGTTATTATTATTTTTTTTTAAACTAATTTAGTTTAAAAAAACACATTTTTTATTCATTTCAACACCAGTTCCTGTCTGTGTGTCGGCTCAGTGCTGCCACCACGTGTTCAGAGGAAGTATTACACCGTATAAAGACAGCTCACGTGCTGCTCGTTCTTTTCCGCTCCATCTACCTGACCTGTTGACTCGTCTGTCCTCACACTGAACAAGGTAAGTTTGTTTTACACCTTTAACGGTCATTTCTCGATGAGTTTTATGAGATATGTTACATTTTAACTCCGTTTGACATTGTTTTAACTATTTTGCAGGTGAACAGAGTAACATTTTTAACTTTTTTTGTACAATTTATTCAGAAATGATTCAATAACATATGTAAATGAGGCAATATCTCGCTCATTAAGTGTAAATTTGCAGCTTTTAAAAACATAAATTACTAGATGTTGTTGGATAAAGCCAGTAACACTCATAATTTGATAATTAGCCTAATTATTATTTTGCCACGCGGTCGTTACGGGCCTGACGCACTTCCACAGCGTGCACGTGTCAATCACTCAGCGCGTGCTCAGGTGTGCTTAATTGTTGGTGAGAAACAAAAATGATTATTAGGCAACTTTTATTACTTCAACAATACGCTCCAATTCTCAACATTTCATCTTTAGCCGAGACACCGCAGGTACATAGAGGAACACATTAACTTGTGGATATCGTTATGAAACTTTCCTAGTTGGTCACTGATATTAAAACATGTTTTTTTAGTATCTATCTATCTATCTATCTATCTATCTATCTATCTATCTATCTATCTATCTATCTATCTATCTATCTATCTATCTCATTTGAATTTAAAGGAAATAAAACTCTAGAATACGTCATCTAATTTACACATTTTAATATTCCTGTAATAAAGAAACTTGTTTTTACTCCAGCAGGGGGCGTCCCAAACACACACAATAGGCTACACAGTAACCAAGGCTATGAGATAATGGCCGCTAAGGATGGTTGTACAAGTCTTAAAAATGCATTTTCAGAATGTTTTTTAAGAAGAAAATGTCTCATAAATCAGACAGTGAACAACATGTGAACAAATCCTTCTGTAATAACCTTCAGAATAGTGCTGAGAATGATTATGGAAAGTTTAGTTGATGTAAGTGATTTAGAAGTTGTAGATTTTTGGTTCAGAGTATTGAAGAAAACAAAAACTAACATTGAGATACTGTCCGTTAAAGATGGTTGTATAGGAGAAATATACAGACGCAAACAGACAAGGTTTAGTCAAATAAACACCTGAATGTACATTTATGTAGTTTATATATGGAGAAAATCTGTTATGAGATTTTCAGGGAAAGCAGAGAAGTTTAAACAGATATGTCAGCCTTTCCTGGACTATATAACAGCACTGAAGGGACCTACATGACACCTCGTTGACTTTTTATTTTCTGCTTAACATTTACCTTTAGTTTAAACAATGTCCTTAGAAACCTGTAAAGTAGAGTACGCCATGTTGGTTGTTATTGTGTGTGTGTGTGTGTGTGTGTGTGTCAGGATGTCTTCCACCAGTAAGAAACACGCGGCGTTTGTCAGTGAGCCGATGGGGAACAAACCAGTGACGGCCGTACCGGGCATTGGGCCGGTTCTGGGAGAGAGGATGAAACAGCAGGGCTACAACAAGGTGAAGGATACACACACACACTCACTCACTCTCTCACACACACACTCACTCACTCACTCACTCACTCACGCACTCACACACATACAGGCACTCACTCACTCACTAAGTCACTCACTCACTCACTCACTCATACATACACACACATACAGGCACTCACTCACTCACTCACTCACACACACACACACACACACACTCACTCACTCACTCACTCACTCACACACACACACACACACACACATACAGGCACTCACTCACTCACACACACACATACAGGCACTCACTCACTCACTCACTCACTCACACACACACACACACACACACACACACACACACATACAGGCACTCACTCACTCACACACACACATACAGGCACTCACTCACTCACTCACTCACACACACACACACACATACAGGCACTCACTCACTCACACACACACATACAGGCACTCACTCACTCACACACACACATACAGGCACTCACTCACTCACACACACACATACAGGCACTCACTCACTCACTCACTCTCACTCTCACACACACTCACTCTCTCACTCTCTCACACACTCACTCACACACTCACTCACTCACTCACTCACACACACACACACACACGACTGCGTTCCAATCCCCATACTTTCCGTTTCCTGTTCTTCATACTCCAGCTGATGATAGAAATAAGAACACACCAAAACACACACTACAGGGGTTCTACACTCGTGACATTCTTGGAAAAGTTATGAAACTGTTTCGTTGACATTTCTGTTTTTCTAAATCCTTTTCTAAATGAGTCTCAACTCAACTTTATTTATAAAGCCCTTTAAAACAACCACAGCTGAAACAAAGTGCTGTCTGTACATAATGCAGGTAAAACAATTTAAAAGCAATACAACAATTTAAACAAATAAAACTAATAAGCACAATGAATAAAATACACCATAGGACACTGAAACAAAATGAAGGTCTCATGCTGGGTTGAAAGCCAAGGAGTAAAAATGGGTTTTAAGACGTGTTTTAAAAATGGGCAGTGAGGGGGCCTGTCTAATATGGTCTGTAATATTCTAATGTTTTGAGATGCTGGATTGTTTTTATACTATAAACTGTAATCAGCCATAATCCTCCACATGAAGACAAGAGAAAGAGGAGGAGGTGTCATGTTTCACTTTGTGTTATGAAGCTAGAATATATGAAAGCTTGGACTTTTCAAAGATATTCCATTTCTTTAAGATGCGCTTGTATATACACAAACCCTCTGACACACACACACACACACACACACACACACACACACACACACACCCCCTCAGTTGATCTCTCCAGCATACATTTTGGGCGACTGTGGCTCAGGTGGTAGAGCGGGTTGGCCAATGATCGAAGGGTTGGCGGTTCAATCCCCGCTCTGCCACCTGTGTCATGGTTGTTGTGTCCTTGGGCAAGACACTTCACCCACCTTGCCTCGTGTGAATGTCGATAGTTAGCCTGCTGCTATCGGTGTATGAATGTGTGAATGTGAACGGTAACGTGGGAAAGGAAAACAGGTCTCCCTTGAAAAAGAGTCTCCGGTCTCAATGGGATTTACCTGTATAAATAAAGGTTAATTGAAATGCATTTTCCCTTCCCAGGCGACCAGACAGACAGACAGACAGATAGACAGGTTAATATAAGTGTCTTGTCCCCTCCCAGGCGACCCAGGTCCTGGGTCAGTATCTGACCTCCAACAGAGAACCGGCGCCGTTCAACAGCTGGCTGCAGAACTCGAGTGGAGCGACTTCCAGCCAATCAGGAGCCGCGACCGACGCCATGGGAGAATGGTGCGACAACAACCTCTAAGCCCCGCCTACTGCTGGGGATAGCCATGTAAAAATTATTAATTTGTATTATAATTATTTTTACGTTTTATAAATATATTTTTTTCTATATATTCTTTATAAGCAGACACAGTAATCCTAAAGCTTTTCATTCTCTAGTTCATTTATGAGGTGAAGGAAATGTGCCCCTCCTACTCCTTTGATTACTGCTGTTAAAATTATTAGTTTGGGATAATTTTTTTTTTTTTTTTGTAATTATTATTATTATTTTTTACTTCATAAATACTTCATTTGAATTTAAACTATTTTTGTGTAATTTTTTTCTTTAGTTAATTTAAGAGGTGTGTGTGTGTGTCTGTCTGTGTGTGTCTCTGTGTGTGTGTGTGTGTGTGTCTCTGTGTGTCTCTGTGTGTGTGTGTGTGTGTCTCTGTGTGTGTGTGTGTCTCTGTGTGTGTGTGTGTGTGTGTCTCTGTGTGTCTCTGTGTGTGTGTGTGTCTCTGTGTGTCTCTGTGTGTGTGTGTCTCTGTGTGTGTGTGTCTCTGTGTGTGTGTGTGTGTGTGTGTGTGTGTTTCAGAAGGCACTGAGCTCTCCTACTCCTTTGAATACGGATGTAAAAACTTATTTAAAAAAAAAAAAATTTCTAATCCAGGCTTTTCCCCTGTAGACCAAGATGTTCTCTCTGCTAGTTTATTTGGGAGGTGTGCTTAAGGAGATATGACACACACACACACACACACACACACACACACACACACACACACACACACACACACACACACACACACACACACACACACACACAGAGCTAGTTAACGTGGGAGGTGTGCTCTCCATCTCTCTCCCCCCCTCTGTGCCCCTCCCTGTGTATAGGACAGGTGTGTGTTTGGTTAATTTACCTTTATATATCTGGAGGCTTGATCCATTGGTGTTCATAATGTTACATTAATAAATGCTTTTGGTCTAATCCCTGTTTTCAGCCTGATTCTTCTTTCAAAGGTTTATTTATGTGATGACAGAATTGGGAAAAACAATTACTGCACAAAAACATAAATGTTGATGATGGTCCAAACTGAATACACACCTTAAACACAAAGCATGAATAAATATATTAAAGGTGCTCTGAGGAACTTTCAGTTTGTGTTTACCACGCCAGCTGTTGTTCCTGGGTGAGTGTTTACCCACAACGAAGGCATTTAGAAAAACTATATAAAAATAGCATTCTTTGCACTGATGGTCTCGTTTTGCTGTTACATGTAATTTATGATCATCAGAGGAAAAATGAGACTGTTTCAGAAATATTTCAAAGTTCCTCGTAGAACTCTTCGAGCTTTTAAAATAAAAGTGATTCAATAAATGGATGATACAAACATCTTCTATATTGTAACATTGTAAATAATGACTTTGTTTTCATTGTTAAGTTCCTGTCGAACTCAGGACTGCGACCAACGTTATATTCTGTATATTTTATTTGGAAAGTCCACATTTTGCTTAATTTGGGCATTTTGTTTAGTGGTCAGATGTCACGCCGTGGGTAAATTGCCGTCATGTGCGCTCGGTTATAAACTCGGTTATAGTATGCAGACTACGGTTCATATTATGTATAAACTGGTGAGTTGCTAGTGTGCTGCAGACGTCCAAATCAGTTGTGAGAAGTCTATCAGTGTTGTAGTAGAGCTATGAAGAACCAATGATGATAAAATACCCGTAAATACATTATGGTTGCGTTCCGAATCTCCTCCTCTTTCTTTTTTCTATGCTACATACTACATCCGACGATAAAAAGAATCTAGTTAGGATGAAGTAGGCATACTATTGGGACATACTTTTACTCTCTTATTTCATCATAACATTGCGCCTTGATCTTGCCTCTTGCTTTTATATCCGTCTCATCCCCGTTTGTTTTCATACGGAGGCTTCGTCGATGTTACGTCACTTCACGTGCGCACTGGATTGTGGGTCAGAATCGCCCAAATAGGATGCAGTTTTCAACACTAACAATCTTGGCCGCATGAAGTAGGACATCCGGGTTCTTCTAACCATCCTAAATCTGGCCACAAGAATCAGGACATCCTAAATCTTTATTCTACCAAACTATATAGTAGAAAGTATGAGATTCAGAACGCAACCAAGGTTTCAAATTCCCGAAATCTAATAAAAGTTAAAGTTTTTCTACAAGCACACACATTGTTCAGTGTCTGGAAGTAAAATTCTTTGACCACTTTATAATTTAACTTCACTAACATATATTTTATTGCATCGAAAAATTCTGCTGCATATTAGGAAATGTGAAACCAACCATATTAGGGACTTTAACTCGGTGAGAAAAAATGTGCCTTGTTCTGTTTGAAAAAATAAAACGATTTATTAAAACGCTCTTTCTTCGCATTTATTTTACATAGATATATAGATATAGATTGTTTTTGTTTTGTTTTTAAATTTTAAGATCTAACAAGAAATCTAATAATGATTAAAAAACTTATTAAAATGTATTTTCTACAACACACAAAAATTGTTCAGTGTCTAAGAAGAAATTCTGAACTAGTTTATAATTTAAATATTTTAAATTTAAAATCTCCCCTGTCTGATGTTTTACAGTAATGTTCTAACAAGTCATTAAGCTCGATTTCATTTTTTTATAGTCACTCTTTTGTTTGAAAAAATAATATAGGTTATTAATTATTATGATTGACTCAGTGCTGCCACCGCGTGTTCAGAGGAAGTATCACACCGTATAAAAACACAGCTCACGTGCGGCTCGTTCTTTTCCGCTCCATCTACCTGACCTGTCGACTCGTCTCTCCTCACACTGAACAAGGTAAGTTTGTTTTACACCTTTTACGGTCATTTCTCGATGAGTTTTATGAGATATTTGTTATATTTTAACTCTGTTTGACATTGTTTTAACTATTTTGGGGAATAAAAACCAAATTGCCCAAATCTTACGGTTTGAGTATTAGGCCCAAGGATGAGGGGGAAACCGGGGGAAACCGATTAGGCTACAATCAAGCTAGGCTACTTACTTAAAATGGCGAAAATACACTCCCAAGGGTTTAGTAATTGCAGAGACCGTTCCAGTCGCTACACAAACTGGATTTAATGGACCAGACGTTGACTTTTGATTTTGTTCAACATTTTCAACTTAAGCCGAGACACTGCAGGTGACTAAGGTAACGTTTAGATGTCGTCATGAAACTGCCAGTTGATTAATGACATTAAAACAACTTCTTGAAATTATAATTTATTTCGGAAATAGTTGAAAAACATGTGCAAATGAGGCAATATCTCACTAATTCAGTGTAAATTTGCAGCTTTTAAAAACTTAAATAACTTGATGTTGTTGGATGAAGCCAGAGAGAAGGACAGGGCTCATTAATTAATTAGCCACGCGGTCGTTTCGGGCCTGACGCACTTCCGCATCGTGCACCTGTCTCACTCTGAACGTGCACCGGTGAATTAGCGCAAGTCAAATGGTAGTTTGGGGCCAGGGATAAGGGGGAGAAATTACAATTAGGCTACTTTTATTTTTTTTCATTGTTTGCACTGCCAATTAAAGCTGGGGTATATGATTTCTGATTGGTCAAAGTTAACATGAGCTGACACTTTGACCAATCAGAGGGAGGCTCCAATTCTCTGTTCTTATTGGCTGTTGGGACTGTCCATTCACTTTGGCACGACTTTGTTGGTGTAGAGCGTGTCAGGGAGGGACCATAGGGGAGGGACCAAAGAGAACAAGTGGAGCGGTTGAGGTATTTGGATTCAAATCTCTATCCCAACTGCCATTTTCTCCCCAAATCCTCCACCCCAGCTTTAATGAGTTAAAATTCAAATGTCAAATACACTCATACAAAACACTAATTCTCAACATTTCAAATGTGTGCGCGACACTGCCTTGGACCTATTATTAAAGGTTAGGACTGCAGGTGAATACTCGATGCATTATCACGTTCACTTCAGACGGGGGAGTCCCAATCACACACATGAAGGCTACAGTGTATGTTAAAGTAACCTATGGTCCAGGCTATAAAATAATGTCCGTTAAAGATGGTTGTATAGGAGAAATATACAGACGCAAACAGACAAGGTTTAGTCAAATAAACACCTGAATGTACATGTTGGACCTTTGATTTATACTAGTATGAAAGAAGACATGTTATGGAAGATACATAGATAAAAACCTACATGGAAAAAATGCTTGAAAAAAAAAATCACCCTTTATTTAATGAAGGATTTCAGAATAGCAAATAGATTTTGCGGCAGCACTTAATAGTTCAACAAAGAATTCAGTTCCACATAGAAGAGACGAACCAGCTATATGTCAAACATCTCCTGCTCTTATCTAAGTTTACCTCTCTTTCTTTTTCCCTCTCTTTCTCTTTTTCCCTCTCTCTCTCTTTCTCTCTTTCCCTCTTTTTCTCTCACACACACACACACTCTAGCATTGTATTAAAGCGTCTCTTGTGGTGTGTGTGTGTGTGTGTGTGTCAGGATGTCTTCCACCAGTAAGAAACACGCGGCGTTTGTCAGTGAGCCGATGGGGAACAAACCAGTGACGGCCGTACCGGGCATTGGGCCGGTTCTGGGAGAGAGGATGAAACAGCAGGGCTACAACCAGGTGAAACACACACACACACACTCACTCACTCTCTCACACACACACACACACACACACACTCTTTAGTTATTCTGCATAATCCACTACCTGTCTGTACTGTGTGTGTGCGCTGATAAAAGGTTTAAGTGTTAATACACAGCCTAGGCTCTGTAAACAGGCATGTTGCTAGCTACGAAGGCCCTTTGTTTACAGACCAGTTTACAGAGCCGAGGCTGTGTATTACCCCAGATAACGCATCGTGATGCGATAAACATTGATTTGACGAAAGCTGATTTTGATAAGTGTTCTCCAGAATCGCTGAGTCCCTTTTTTAAATCATGGGCCGTGGGGTAAACCTTATATCCTTATTCATGTTTTCATATGTACATGATATACACAAACTCTGTAAACATACATATAAAGTACTTTCCCTATGTTCCAAGTCGCCTCCTCTTTTTTCTATTCTACATACTACATCCGACGATAAAAAATAATCTAGTTAGCATGCAGTAGGCATACTTTTGGGACATACTTTATTCTCTTATTTCATCATAACATGGCTCCTTGATCTTGCCTCTTGCTTTTATATCCGTCTCATCCCCGTTTGTTTTCATATGGAGGCTTCGTCGATGTGACGTCACTTCCGGTGCGCACTGGACTATGGGTCAGAATCGCCCAAATAGGATGCAGTTTTCAACACTAAAATTCTCGGCCGGATGAAGTAGGACATCCGGGTACTTCTAACTAAATCTGGCCACAAGAATCGGGACATCCTAAATCTTTTTTCTACCAGACTAAATAGTAGAAAGTATAAGGATTGGAGCGTGGCCTCAGTTTTTTTTTTTTATGAATTGCTTGAATTGATCTCTCCAGTATAAATAAAGGTTAAATTAAATGCGTTGTCCCTTCCCAGGTGAACAGACAGACAGGTTAATTGTAATGTCTTGTCCCTTCCAGGCGACTCAGGTCCTGGGTGAGTATCTGACCACCAACAGAGAACCGGCGCCGTTCAACAACTGGGTTCAAAACCGCAGCGGAGCCAATTCCAGCCAATCAGGAGCCGCGACCAACGCCATGGGAGAATGGTGCGACAACAACCTCTAAGCCCCGCCTACTGCTGGGGATAGCCATGTAAAAATTATTAATTTGTATTATAATTATTTTTACGTTTTATAAATATATTTGTTTCTATATATTCTTTATAAGCAGACACAGTAATCCTAAAGCTTTTCATTCTCTAGTTCATTTATGAGGTGAAGGAAATGTGCCCCTCCTACTCCTTTGATTACTGCTGTTAAAATTGTTGTTTTTGCATTTTTTATTTATTTTTTTGCGCTAATCCAGGCTTTTCCCTGTAGACCAAGATGTTCTTTCTGCTAGTTAATGTGGTGTGTTACAGTTAGAGATGTGCCCCTCTCTCACACACACACACACACACACACACACACACACACACACACACACACACACACACACACACACACACACACACACACACACACACACACACACACACGGCTAGTTCTCTAGTTAATGTAGGAGATGTGTGTCAGTTAAAAGAGATATGCTTGTCATTTCTCTCTTTCTTTCTCTGTCTGTGCCCCCCCCCTCCCTGTGAATAGGACAGGTGTGTGTTTGGTTAATTTACCTTTATATATCTGGAGGTTTGTTCCATTGGTGTTCATAATGTTACATTAATAAATTCTTTTTGTCTAATCCCTGTTTTCAGCTTGGTTATTAAATGTATGAAATGTAACTGCCTTTGTGTTCCAAATCTCATACTCTTTATTCTATTCTACATTCTACAGCTGGTCATAAACAGTATCTAGTTAAAGGTGCAGTGTGTAATATGACATCATCAAGAAAGTTCTACAAAGTTCTAGAATGCAACGCTCCCTGGGTAACCCCAACCCTTTAGAATAATAACAGAAGCTACAGTGGCCTTCAAGGACAAGAACTATTCTAAATTTTAAACTGCACCTGATGACATTCCAACTATGACACTTTCAAGATGGCGGCACTAGGCCTTGGTCCAAAATATGCAGAAATATGGACATGTATGAGACCCTTTCTAAGGGGGAAAAAAAAATGTTCAGCTATTATGCACTAAATTAAATGTACTTATGGATATTATAATTACTTTCAACAAGATCTGCTAGGAAATAAAACCCAAAATTCTACACACTGCAGCTTTAAAATGCAGTGAGTCTAAACACTTCTTAGCCGTTCTAAATTGTATTCTAATTTTTTAGATTATTTTTTTTGTGGCATTTTCCATGCTTTTATTGACAGTGTGGTCTTGATTTGAGAGTATGATTTATTTATACATGTACAGCTCTGGACAAAAATACGAGACCACTCCAAATCTTCAGTGTCTCCTGTTTTACTATGTATAGGCGTATGTTTGAGTAGAATGAACATTTTGGTTTTATAATATAAACTACTGACAACATTTCTACCAAGTTCCCCTGAAAAATATTGTCATTTAGAGCATTTTCAATAAGTAATGTAGAGATGAAGATTGAAGAACAATCCAGACTGGTCTCTGAATGTTTTGCTGAGCTGTATTTTTTTTTTCTATTTTACATACATCTGACCAGTACCTAGTTAGCATGCTGTCAGTGTAAAAACTTTTCTTAACTGTTCTCATTCTATTTTATATTTAAGATCATTTTTCGGGGCATTTTCATTTATTGACAGTGTGGTCTTGATTTGAGAGTATGACTTTTATTCAGTTTGTAAATTCTTTCCCTCAAACAGCTCTGTGCTCCGGACAGAAGATCTCAAATCAACTTGTCCTGCAATCACATGCCTTTTCTTTTGCTATACTACATACTAAATGAGTTCTAGGTCTGTGTACTGCAAATGGTAATTGGATTTATTAAGGCATCTGGGTATTTTGTGGCATACTACATTTGACATACATGTATTGGGACATCCCTAGTCTCCCTAACACACTCAATAGTATATAAGTATGTATGGGTATTGGAACGCAGGGTTGGTTTGGGTTTTAAGTTGCTTCTGACGTTATATGTTAAAACTAGAAAAAAAAATGAAATGTTTCAAAATAGTTTAATTATCAGAAGCTCGTGTGTGTGTGTGTGTGTGTGTGTGTGTGTGTGTGTGTGTGTGTGTGTGTGCAGTGAAATGTTGGTGTGGGATTCTCCATACTGTGCTCAGAACGAAAAATAAAACTTTGAATAGTGTACACACAGTATAGTAGATTTTATTTGGACATGACAATGTCATTGGACGAACCAGATGCATTGTTTACAGTGTGTTAGCATAGATGCTAGTTTACAACACCTGTCCACAGGAGGCTTTTAAAAACAACAAAATAAACAAGTCAAAACAGAAACAAGATCAAATACTGATAAAAACTGATAATTAAAAGAGTAAATGCAGAATACAATGGAGTACAGAGCAGCAATATAATGAGTCAAATATATATATAGGCTACGTAGAGTAAAACAAAGACAACACACACACTTAGACACACACACATAGACACACATAGACACACACACACTTAGACACACACACGAGTGAGCTTAACACAAGTTCCTAGATAAAATGTGTAGCCTTAATATGCACAAGTTATGAGAATTTAAATAAAGATTTCGCAGGATTTTGTGGATTCGGGTTTAACTGTCTTTGTTAAATGAACATTGATCTGGCGCCCTCTGGTGGCTCAGAGCAGCGCTGCAGTGACACATTTTATTATTATTTAAAAAAATATATCCAATTATATATATATATTTCAATAAATATCCAACAGGATAAGGTTTATTTATTACGGGAATATTAAAATATGTAAATTTGATGATTTTAGACATGTATTCTCTTGTTTTATTTCCTCTAAATTCAAATGTATATATACAGTATATATTGAATTTTTTAATTCTAAAGTCTTTTAAATTAAATTAAATTAAATTAAATACCTAAAAATAAACATTTATTTCCACTTTTTTTAATGATCATATTATGTATTTTTCCTGTTCATTTTATCTAATTAATTTTTTTAAGAAAAGTTGATTTTTTATTTTTTTGTATTACGTTACTCTATGTGGCGGGTCTTTTATTGTGAAGTGATACCGGAAGAGCTCGGTAGTTCCCGGTAAACATCTCCGGTACAAAGAGGAGGTAGGATAGAAACCCTCCGGTAAGAGAGATGCAGTGTGTGTTTCTCTTTACTCGGGTTAAAACTTAACACGGCGAGCAGCTACGTAACACACTGTAGGGCCGATGTGCTATTAAATACAGCGATATACGAAGATAGCCGGAGATACACGAGTCCACCCGAGTGAAGCGTTCGGGTCTGTCAGACGCTGTAGGATAGAAAACCTCCGGTAAGAAAGATGCTGTGTGTGTTTCTCTTTACTCGGGTTAAAACTTAACACAGCTAGCAGCTACGTAACAAACTGTATGTGATATTAAATACAGCGATATACGAAGATAGACGGAAATACACAAGTCCACCCGAGTGAGGCGTTCGGGTCTGAATATACCTCGTTTAATTTTTTCTTTTCCTTTCTTTATTTCTTGAAAACAGGTGTATAGATCTAGGTTAACAGAGAGGCAACACGTCTATAAACAAGTCAAATGCCATTGGATACAGTACACAGGCCTATCGCTCAGTTACACAGCTAGGGAGGGAGATAGTTTTAATATTAGAATACATTAAAGGGAGTAGAGAGAGAGAGAGAGAGAGAGAGACACACACACACACACACACACACACACACACAGACAGACACAGAGGCGATAATGAACGAGACTGAGGGGCTGAGGCTGAGGCGCGTGCACAGACCGCAGGTGATCACGGACGAGCTTCCAGAGAATCGCTACAAAGGATCCGGGTAAGAGAGTGTGTGTGTGCGTGCGTGTTTGTGCAGGCTACTGTGTGTGTGTGTGTGTGTGTGGGGGGGGGGGGGACTACAGCGTATGGCTAGAATCATAAAATCAGTACCTAACCAACCTTTAACCCCTGACCCACATTCAGAGGGTTGACACACACACACACACACATAAACACACAGACAAACAAACAGCAGCTGGGACCATGACGTCACGTTAACAGCTGACTGACTATTGATCATAGAACCGGAAGTGATTTAACCGGAAGTGATTTGATCTCATTCACTTAATCATTAAAGGTGTAGTCAGTGATTCTGGAGAACGCTTGTTGTTAAAATCACTTTATGTCAAAATCAGTGAATATCTCCTCATGATCCTCAGTGTTAATACACAGCCTAGGCTCTGTAAACTGGCATGTTGCTAGCTAGGTTGGACCCTTTCTTTCTACATGCCAGTTTACAGAGCCTAGGCTGTGTATTAACACTGGATTTATTTTTTCCAGCTCGTACGCATTACCGACAGTGGATCATGAGGAGATATTCACTGATTTTGACAAAGGGATTTTGACAATAAGCGTTCTCCAGAATCACTGACTCCAAATTTCAATTTGACTCAATTTGTCCACTGAATTATGAATATAATGCAATGCGATGTATTGAAACCATTCCTTACCGGTCCCCAGCCCTATTCATAATTCAGCTCAAGTTTAAGTTAATGTTAAAGTAAACTTTCCCTGCGTTCCGAATCTCATCCTCTTTCTTTTTTCTATTCTACATACTACATCCGACGATAAAAATAATCTAGTTAGGATGCAGTAGGCATACTATTGGGACATACTTTTACTCTTTTATTTCATCATAACATTGCGCCTTGATCTTGCCTCTTGCTTTTATATCCGTCTCATCCCCGTTTGCTTTCATATGGAGGCTTCGTCGATGTGACGTCACTTCACGTGCGCACTGGATTGTGGGTCAGAATTGCCCAAATAGGATGCAGTTTTCAACACTAACAATCTTGGCCGCATGAAGTAGGACATCCGGGTTCTTCTAACCATCCTAAATCTGGCCACAAGAATCGGGACATCCTAAATCTTTTTTCTACATACTATATAGCGGAGAACTCAGATTCACAGCCTTAAAAATCTCTGAAAATCTTTGGAGATGTCCAAAAAAGGAAAAAACATTGATAAGGGAAAGGAGGAAGACAAAGATTATGTGGAAGAATTGAAAAAACAGTTGGCAGACTTGATGAGAGAAATGAAAAGTGAGAGGGAGACGGAGCGAGCACTGCTGAAAGCTGAGCTGGCTGGGATTATGGACGAATGGATTGGGCGTTTTGATGCAAAAATTAAAGAAAAAATTGCAGCTGGTCTGAAGCCAATGTTGATCGAATTGAAGGAACTTCAAGCCGTGAATGTGAAGAAAGATCAGCTCTTGAAAGAGCTTGGAGATAAAATTGATGACCAAGATCAACAAGCAAAAAACAGAGATGTGATAATAACTGGTTTGGACATTAAACCAAGGTCGTATGTAGCTGCCGTGAGTGGAGAAGAAGAGGGCGATACAGGGAATGTGTCGGTGGAAAACCAGGTTGAAAGGTTCCTGAGAAGCAAAGGCATTAGTCTGGATCTGGAGAACGTGGAGTCTTGTTTTCTTCTCCCGAAGGGAAAATTGGCCAAAAAGCGTGCTGTCATTCTGAAGTTTGTGAGTAGAAAGCATAAGATAAATCTGCTCAGTCAAGGCAAGAAGCTTAAAGGCGAACAAATTGGAATGAGTGAAAACTTAACCAAGAGAAATGCTAACCTGGCCTACCAAGCCAGAGGGTTAAAAAAAGGTGGACGGGTCCAACAAACATGGACAAGAGATGGAAGAATCTTCATCAAATCGAATGGAGCTACACCCGAAGAAGCTAAAATTGTGCAAATCAGAACGGAGGAGGATCTGGTTCAATTCCGGAGGGAAGAGGACCTGATCAACCCAAGCAGCAAGAATGAGCAACATACCTGATGGGATAAATTATCATGAAAGTCTGGAGTTATTAGCTAATCTTTACGAGGAACCTAGATTATCAGACCCAAATGACATTAAAGCATGGACAATTTGAATTAAAGTTGGCATGGTCTTTGAATTAAAGGGATTTAAACTGGTTTGTGTCATAATATACATACATACATACATCTTCAACCGCTTATCCGAAATCGGGTCGCGGGGGCAGCAGCTTGAGCAGGGAACCCCAAACTTCTCTTTCCCGGGCCACATCAACCAGCTCTGACTGGGGGATCCCGAGGCGTTCCCAGGCCAGTGTGGAGATATAATCTCTCCACCTAGTCCTGGGTCTTCCCCGAGGCCTCCTCCCAGCTGGACGCTCCTGGAACACCTCCCTAGGGAGGCGCCCTGGGGGCATCCTTACCAGATGCCCGAACCACCTCAACTGGCTCCTTTCAACGCAAAGGAGTAGCGGCTCTGCCCCGAGTTCCTCACGAATGACTGAGCTTCTCACCCTATCTCTAAGGGAGACGCCAGCCACTCTCCTGAGAAAACCCATTTCGGCCGCTTGTACCCGCGATCTCGTTCTTTCGGTCATTACCCAGCCTTCATGACCATAGGTGAGGGTAGGAACAAAGATCGACCGGTAGATCGAAAGCTTTGCCTTACGACTCAGCTCTCTTTTCGTCACAACAGTGCGGTAAAGCGTATGCAAAACCGCCCCTGCTGCTCCGATTCTCCGGCCAATCTCACGTTCCATTGTTCCCTCACTCGAAAACAAGACCCCGAGGTACTTGAACTCCTTCACTTGGGGTAAGGACTCATTCCCTACCTGTAGCAGACAATCCATCGGTTTCCTGCTGAGCACCATGGCCTCAGATTTAGAGGTGCTGATCCTCATCCCAACCGCTTCACACTCGGCTGCAAACCGATCCAATGAGAGCTGAAGGTCACAGGCCGATGATGCCATCAGAACCACATCATCCGCAAACAGCAGAGATGAGATCTTCAGACCACCAAACTGCAACCCCTCCCCACCACGACTACGCCTTGATATCCTGTCCATAAATATCACAAACAGGATTGGTGATAAAGCGCAGCCCTGGCGGAGGCCAACCCCCACCGGAAACGAGTCCGACTTACTACCGAGAACCCGTACACAGCTCTCGCTTTGAGCGTACAGAGATTGGATGGCCCTGAGAAGAGACACCCTCACCCCATACTCCCGCAGCACCCCCCACAGTATCTCCCGGGGAACCCGGTCATAAGCCTTCTCCAGATCTACAAAACACATGTAGACTGGATGAGCAAACTCCCAAGCTCCCTCTAGGATCCTTGCGAGAGTGAAGAGCTGGTCCGTTGTTCCACGGCCAGGACGGAATCCGCATTGTTCCTCTTCAATCTGAGGTTCGACTATCGGCCGAACCCTCCTTTCCAGCACCTTGGAGTAGACTTTGCCGGGGAGGCTGAGAAGTGTGATACCTCGGTAATTGGCACACACTCTCTGGTCCCCCTTTTTGAAAATAGGAACCACCACCCCGGTCTGCCACTCCTTCGGCACTGTACCCGACTTCCACGCAATGTTGAAGAGGCGTGTCATCCAAGACAGCCCCTCCACACCCATTGCTTTCAGCATTTCTGGACGGATCTCATCAACCCCCGGGGCTTTGCCACTGTGGAGTTGTTTGACTACCTCAGTGACTTCCACCAGGGAAATTGACGATGATCCCCCATCAGCCTCCAGCTCTGCCTCCAACATAGAGGGCGGGTTAATCGGATTCAGGAGTTCCTCAAAGTGCTCCTTCCACCGACCGACCACCTCCTCAGTTGAGGTCAACAGCGTCCCATCCTTACTGTACACAGCTTGGATGGTTCCCCGCTTCCCCCTCCTGAGGTGCCGGACGGTCTTCCAGAAACACTTTGGTGCCGACCGAAAGTCCTTCTCCATGGTTTCTCCGAACTTCTCCCACACCCGCTGCTTTGCCTCTGTCACGGCAGAGGCTGCAGCCCTTCGGGCCTGTCGGTACCTTGCAACTGCCTCAGGAGTCCCCCGTGATAACATATCCCGGAAGCACTCCTTCTTCAGTCGGACGGCTTCCCTGACCACCGAGGTCCACCACGGCGTTCGAGGGTTACCGCCCCTTGAGGCACCTAAGACCTTGAGACCACAGCTGCCTGCCGCGGCTTCAGCAATGGAAGTTTTGAACATCGACCACTCGGGTTCAATGCCCCCAACCTCCACAGGGATGCTAGAAAAGCTCTGCTGGAGGTGCGAATTAAAGATCTCTTGAACAGGGGCCTCCGCCAGACGTTCCCAGTTCACCCGCACTACCCGTTTGGGCTTACCAGGTCTGTCCAGAGTCTTCCCCCACCCTTTGACCCAACTCACAACCAGATGGTGATCAGTTGACAGCTCTGCCCCTCTCTTCACCCGAGTGTCCAAAACATGCGGCCTCAGATCAGATGATACGATCACGAAATCGATCATCGACCTTCGGCCTAGGGTGCTCTGGTACCATGTACACTTATGAGCATCCTTATGTTCGAACATGGTGTTCGTTATAGACAAACCATGACCAGCACAGAAGTCTAACAACAAACGACCGCTCGGGTTCAGATCGGGGAGGCCGTTCCTCCCAATCACGCCTCTCCAGGTGTCTCCATCATTGCCCACGTGCGCGTTAAAGTCTCCCAGCAGAACTATGGAGTCCCCTACCGGAGCCCCATGCAGGACTCCGTTCAGGGTCTCCAAGAAGGCCGGATACTCCGAACTGCTGTTCGGTGCATACGCACAGACAACAGTCAGAGTCTTCCCCCCCACAACCCGGAGGCGTAGGGAGGCGACCCTCTCGTCCACCGGGGTAAACTCCAACGTAGTAGCGCCCAGCCGGGGGCTCGTGAGTATCCCCACACCGGCCCGGCGCCTCACACCTTGGGCAACTCCAGAGAAAAATAGAGTCCAACCCCTGTCCAGAAGTACGGTTCCAGAACCAAGACTGTGCGTGGAGGTCAGCCCCACCAGATCTAATTGGTAGCGCTCCACCTCCCGCACCAGTTCCAGCTCCTTCCCCCACAGCGAGGTGACGTTCCACGTCCCCAAAGCCAGCCTCTGCCGCCCGGGTCTGGTCCGTCGTGGTCCCCGCCCTTCACTGCCACCCATAAGGCAGCGCACCCGACCCCAGCGGTTCCTCTGACGAGTGGTGGGCCCATCAGTTGTAGAGGGAGTTTGTGCCACGTAGCTTCTTCGGGCTGTGCCCGGCCGGGCCCCGTGGCAGACCCGGCCACCAGACGCTCGCAGGCGGGCCCCCTTTCTGGGCCTGGCTCCAGACGGGGGCCCCGGGCTTCCTCCGGGCAGGGTCACACTTCCTCTTGCTTGATCTTCCATGGGGTCTTTGTGTCATAATATAAGGTTTGAAATTGTAAATACAATGTGCTCTGCTATTGATAACCTAATGGAATGTGTGACTATTGAAATTTAAATGAAAGATACATGTTAACTATCAGCTGTGTGTTCA
>OX442358.1:32137894-32142894 GCA_949357725.1 Hyperoplus immaculatus | reverse complement strand
TTAACTCAGTGGAAGGACATCGCATGTAAGCTAACCTAGCATGTAAGCTAACCTAGCATGTAAGCTAACCTAGCATGTAAGCTAACCTAGCATGTAAGCTAACCTAGCAAAACTTCCATACGGTCTGTCCGTAATCCACGTAAAAAGTTCAATTATTTGAACGTATATAATGCGGATACCGGACAGAAACAGGACAGACATATTCCGGAGGGGAGGAGTTTGGGAGGCAAACCGACATTAGGGAGAATCACAGGAATGGATGTTAACAATACAACTCAATCTGTCCAGTCCAATACAGCTTGACAGATCTTTAATCCACATTGACAGTGTTGGAGTAACTATAGCTTCTTGTCCTTGAAGGCCACCGTAGCTTCTGTAAATTATCCCCAAAAGTGAGGGGTTAGCAAGGGAGCGTTGACATCTACAATCTCACCACTAGATGATGCTAAAATACTCAAATATTATACGCTGTACCTTTTTTTTAAAAGTCCTTTTGAAAGAGACAGACAGACAGACAGACAGACAGACAGACAGACAGACAGACAGACAGATAAAGAAACCAGATATTATAATTAGGGCTGTCAAGCGATTAAAAAAATGTATCTAATTAATTACAGGCTCTGTGATTAATTAATCTAAATTAATCACATACTTATATGAGACTTTTCTGCCTGTTTATAAACAGCTCCTCCCTCGAGCCTGCAGAGAGAGAGAGGGGGACAGACAGACAGACAGACAGACAGACAGACAAACCATAATCATAATCATCTCTCCTTTTATCCTTAAGATGCACACAGACAGACAGACAGACAGACAGACAAACCATAATCATAATCATCTCTCCTTTTATCCTTAAGATGCACACAGACAGACAGACAGACAGACAGACAGATAAACAGACAGACAGAGAAACCAGTCATAATCATCTCTCCTTGTATCCTCCTCTCCCAGGTCTTCAGTCAGGAGATGCACACACAGACAGACAGACAGACACACAGACAGATAAATAAACAGACAGACAGACAGACAGACAGACAGACAGACAGACAGACATTATAATCATCTCTCCTTGTATCCTCTCTCTCAGGTCTTCAGTCAGGAGACGCTGATGAAGTTTGTGCCTCGGTACAGCCTTGTGGCAGAACTGCATGAGGGAGGGATTTGCACCCGCAGCTTCCACGACCCAAACGGCCTCGTGGCGGCTTATATCAGCGAGGCTCACGAGCACGCGGGCAGCCTGTACCTCGGCTCATTCAGGTCTCCGTACATCGCTAAGCTAGACCTCAGCAAAGTGTGACAGACAGACAGGCAGAGACAGGGAGACAGACAGATAGATAGACAGAGACACACACAGGGAGACAGACGAACGGACAGACAGACAGACAGACAGACAGACAGACAGACACTCATTTTATTATTATTTTTTCTCACCAAGAAAAGGTTTGAAATAAGCAGGTAGGGCGGTCGTCCACTGGGTTACAGGGTCGCTGGTTGGATCCCCCGTCTCCCCGCCACATGTCCAAGTGTCCCTGGGCAAAGAGACACTGAACCCTAAATGTCTCCTGATAGTTAGTGTCCCTGTGCGAGTGTGAGACTTTAGGCATTATCAGACAGTATCTTCCAAAAGGATTTATCTCATTTTTTGTAATTGTTTAATTAAAAAACACATTTAAGAGGCTGAAACGATGAAAATGTCCCGTCAATTTGCTCTGAAAAATGACCACTATAAGTTAAGGTTTTATTGTATGATTTACGCATTGCATCTTTACTACTGATATCTGTTGTGTTAACTCTCCCTGCGTTCCAAATCTCCTCCTCTTTCTTTTTTCTATTCTACATACTACATCTGACCATAAAAAGAATCTAGTTAGGATGCAGTATGCTAGAATTCGGACATACTTTAACTTATTTATTTCATCCTAACATTGCTCCTTGATCTTGCCTCTTGCTTTTATATCCGTCGCATCCCTGTTTGTTTTCATACGGAGGCTCCGTCGATGTGACGTCACTTCCTGTGCGCACTGGATTGTGGGTCAGAATCGCCCAGATAGCATGCTTATTTCAACACTAACAATCTTGGCCGGATGAAGTAGGACATCCGGGTATTTCTAACCATCCTAAATCTGGCCACAGGAATCAGGACATCCTAAATCCTTTTTCTACCAAACTAAATAGTAGTTATTTCTTCCCGATGATGACATATGATTTCTCTTTACCGCCAGAATTAACTTTGTTACGTTTTACCACTTTATAACGTTAGCTAGCTGACGTTAGCTAGCTGACGTTAGCTAGCTGCTATCCTTAGCAGAAAACTTCTTACTTTTGCTTGTTACGCTTGTATGAAAATTTGTTTTAAATTCTTCCGGAAGATTTTTGTTATTGTACGGAGCTCGTGAGATGACACATATCTCTCACACACACAAGCACGCTCACACACACACACACACACACACACACACACACACACACACACACACACACACACACACACACACACACACCACACTTTCTCTCCTCTCACACACACACACACACACACATATTTTCTCTCTCTCACACACACACACACACATTTTCTCTCACACATGCACACACACAAACACAAACAAAGTAACTATTTTTTCAGACCGTGCATGTGTTTTATAACTCACTCGCACGCTTTCCAAAGTCGCACGCAGTATGCAGCAAAGGGCTCAGTACTCTCACATGCATCTACTTATGTTTAAACACTGGACAATCCCTTTTCTATTAACCCTTATATGTTGCCTCCAATTCTGGAGATAACAACATGATTATGATAATTCCCCCTGAAATACTTTAAGTCGAGACACTGCACCCAATTTTTTTTTGTTTTATTAGGCATTTTTGAATTTTGAAGATTTTTTTCTAATATTCTTCCATAACATGTCTTCTTTCATACTAGTATAAATCAAAGGTCCCACATGTACATTCAGGTGTTTATTTGACTAAACCTTGTCTGTTTGCGTCTGTATATTTCTCCTATACAACCATCTTTAACGGACATTATCTCAACATAATTATTATTTTTTTTTTTCAATACTCTGAACCAAAAATCTCACTTCTAAATTACTTGTATCAACTAAACTTTCCATAATGATTCTCAGCACTATTCTGAAGGTTATTACAGAAGGATTTGTTCATACGTTGTTCATTGTCTGATTTATGAGACATTTTCTTCTTAAAAAACTTGCTGAAAATGCATTCTGAAGACCTGTACAGTACATGGTATTTTTCGGATTTATAGAATGAAAAAAGGCTTGATTTTTCTTTTTTGTTAGGATGCAGATGTATGCATAATAAAAATATATATAATTCAAACAGTTTTTGTTTTAATGTCAGTAATCAACTGGCAAAGTGTCATGATTATATCTACATCTCCGGAAAAAATTGAGTCCACTCCAAATGTTCAGTGTCTCTTGTTTTACAATTTATAGGCATATGTTTGAGTAGAATGAACATTTTGGTTTAATAATATAAACTACTGACAACATTTCTACCAAATTCACAATAAAAATATTGTCATTAAAGAGCATTTTCAATACTTAATGCAGAGATGAAGATTGAAGAACAATCCAGACTGCTCTCTTAATGTTTTCCGGGGTGTATAAGTTAAAAATGTGAAACCCTCTTCCCCTGCAGTGTCTCGACTTAACCCTACTGTTGTTTCCAGAACTATCAGACTAGTTATTATTGTTTGTCGTGTTTTGAAACGAGGTGCCAAATGTAGTTCTAGCCTCCGATTCTAAATCTGTGAATATAAGGAACGCAGGAAGCTGATTTAATAATTAATAAAAATTTAAAATTTAACTGTGGGAAAGGGTTAGGATTAAATAAGTTTATACTTCTTCCTAGAAGTCCTTTTCAGGCATATCAATTAAATATGTAATTTAATTTTTTAATAATTAGAACATTGTTTTTTGTTTATTGTACTTTCATGCTTTTCATTTTGTTATGTATATTTTTGATATGTCTGAAATGTAATCGATCAATCAATTATTTTTGCACTAAGAGGTTTAAGCTCCGAGCTGCTGACGCTAACGGCTAACGTGTTCTCTGTCCCGTTAGCGTTGATGTTATTTTGTCTTTTTTTTCCTTCTGGGCTCGACATGAACGTTTGGAATTTAAATATTTTCCGTTTTCTTTATTTGTATGAAAATGTTTTGCGGCTTTTCAGCTTCATCTGAATAAAAACTGAATAAAATCTACAGTTTGAACTAAACCTGAAATTGTGATTTTATCAATGTATTTTTATTTATTTTCTACGGAAGAGGATTAGGGCCACACTTAAAAAAAAAAAAAAAAAAAAAAAAGTCAAGGGGTGCCCTTAGCTCAGTTGGTAGGGCGTCCCCCCCCCCTTAGCTCAGTTGGTAGGGCGTGTCCCCCCCCTTAGCTCAGTTGGTAGGGCGTGTCCCCCCCCTTAGCTCAGTTGGTAGGGCGTCCCCCCCATTGGCCTCGGCCAGCAGCGGACCCGGGTTCGATTCCAGCCCGCGGTCGTTCTCTGCATGTCACTCCCCTCTCTGCCCCATTTCAACTCTGTCTCTACACTATCAATAAAGCATAACAATGCCAAGAAAAAATCTTAAAAAAAATTAAAAATATAATCTGACTTTATTCTCAGAATTCTGAGTTTAAATTCAGAACTCAATTTTTTTTCTTATATGTGGCCTTAATCCTCTTCCGTAGTTTTCACATTATACAGAGAAGAGAAGCAAACTCAAACACCCTCCCCCCCACCCCACCCCCGTGGTGTGGGTATAATTATCATGGGGATGGATGGGGGATTTTTTTTTTTTTTTTTTAACCTTTATTTCTACAGGTAAATCCCATTGAGTCCGGAGACTCTTTTTCAAGGGAGACCTGTTTTCCTTTCCCACGTTACCATTCACACACACATTCATACACCGATAGCAGCAGGCTAACTATCGACATTCACACGAGGCAAGGTGGGTGAAGTGTCTTGCCCAAGGACACAACAACCA
>OX442358.1:32125394-32127894 GCA_949357725.1 Hyperoplus immaculatus | reverse complement strand
ACGACCAATCGGACGTCCCAGCACTGACGTCAGCCAACCAGAGACGGCCAGGGGTGTGTCTGTTTGTGTGTGTGTGTGTGTGTGTGTCTGTCTGTCATGGTGTGTGTGTGTGTGTGTCTGTCTGTCATGGTGTGTGTGTGTGTGTGTGTGTGTGTGTGTGTGTGTGTGTGTCTGTCTGTCATGGTGTGTGTGTGTGTGTGTGTGTGTCTATCATGGTGTGTGTGTGTGTGTGTGTGTGTGTGTGTGTGTGTGTGTGTGTGTGTCTATCATGGTGTGTGTGTGTGTGTGTGTGAGAGAGAGAGAGAAAGACCCTGCGTTCCAATACCCATACTATCGATTATTTCGTATGGTAGAAAAAAGATTTAGGATGTCCCGATTCTTGTGGCTAGATTTAGTATGGTTAGAAATGTCGAGATTGTTAGTGTTGAAAACTGCATCCTATTTGGGCGATTCTGACCCACAATCCAGTGCGCACGTGAAGTGACATCACATCGACGAAGCCTCCATATGAAAACAAACGGGGATGAGACGGATATAAAAGCAAGAGGCAAGATCAAGGAGCCATGTTAGGATGAAATAAGAGAGTAAAGTATGTCCCAATAGTATGCCTACTGCATCCTAACTAGATTATGGTAAAGTTCCTCATAGCTACTTTAATTCACCACACACACGCACACACACACGCACACACACGGCCGGGGGGGGGCGGGGCCTACTGTGATTGGTTGACTGGACACAACGATGAATAACAACGACCTTCAAGTCAGAGCCAGAGAGTTACATAACTAGCTGTGTGTGTGAGTGTGTGTGTGTGTGTGTGTGTGTGTGTGTGTGTGTGTGTGTGTGTGTGTCTGTCTGTGTGTGTCTGTGTGAGAGAGATTGAGAGAGAGAGAGAGTGTGTGTGTGTGTGTGTGTGTGAGAGAGAGAGAGAGAGAGGTAGAGAAAGAGAGAGGTAGAGAAAGAGAGAGGTAGAGAGAGAGAGAGAGTGTGTGTGCGTGTGAGAGAGGGAGAGAGAGGGAGAGAGAGAGAGGGAGAGAAGGAGAGAGAGAGAGAGGGAGAGGGAGAGAGAGAGGGAGAGGGAGAGAGAGAGAGAGAGAGAGAGAGAGAGGGAGAGAGAGAGAGTGTGTGTGTGTGAGAGAGAGAGAGAGAGAGAGTGTGTGTGCGTGTGAGAGAGGGAGAGAGAGAGGGAGAGAGACGGAGAGAGAGAGAGTGTGTGTGTGTGAGAGAGAGAGAGAGAGTGTGTGTGTGTGAGAGAGAGAGAGAGGTAGAGAAAGAGAGAGGTAGAGAAAGAGAGAGGTAGAGAGAGAGAGAGAGTGTGTGTGAGAGAGAGAGAGAAAGAGAGAGAGAGAGAGTGTGTGTGCGTGTGTGAGAGAGAGAGAGAGAGGGAGAGAGAGAGAGAGAGAGGGAGAGAGAGAGAGAGTGTGTGTGTGAGAGAGAGAGAAAGAGAGAGAGAGAGAGAGACTGTGCTCTGAAGCAACCAATGAGATTAACCGCCCGGCTTAATGAAAACAGATTGTTTTGGTTTTCTGTCTGATAAAGGTTAAGCCGTAAAGTACCAACATTATCCTGAGAGCCTCTTAAAGCTGCAGTGTGTAGTATAGGAGCATTCAGCAGCATCTAGTGGCGAGATTCTAGATGTCAACGCTCCCTTGCTAACCCCTCCCTTTGTGGGAGAATTTACAGAAGCTACGGTGGCCTTCAAGGACAAGAAGCTAGTTGCTAAAGATGGCATCATCCACCACTGCCTCAAGTCTTTCCACAATATCAAGTGATGAGGTGAAGATGTATTTAGTTATTTATTCTATAGTACTTCTTCTTCTTCTTGGTCTTCCAACAGGTGCATTTCCCCAGGACGCCCACTATATATAAAAACGTGTAAGGCCGTTAAGTTTGTCCATTCTGTGCTACTGTAGAAACATGGCGGTGCAACATGGCGGCCTCAGCGCCCTGCTCCTATGTAGATATAAAAGGCTCATTCTAAAGGCCTTTGCACACCGGGCGCGTTTTATTCGTGCGATTAATCCGTTTATTACCGACCGTATAGAGAGTCACTACAAGCCTCCACACCAGCGCCGTCATTTCGCATCGCGAATTTGCGTTTTTTATTTTTTCGAACTGAGTTCGATTTTTCTAGGACGTCGCTTCTAAAGTGAGACGCGACAAAATTCACATTTCAAAACATTCGCTTTTACGTTGCGTTTATTCGCGTCGCGCCCGGTGTGCAAAGGCCTTAAGTATGGACACGACATGCAAGCATCCCTGAAGTTTACAGAGCCTAGGCTGTGTATTAACAATGACATTTTTCTAGTGCACACACAGTATAGACATGTAGTGGATCATGAGGAGATATTCACTGATTTTGACAACAAGCGTTCTCCAGAATCACTCAGTGTGTTTCCATGGCACAACTAGATTGGATTAAGACATATACCGAACTTGCCACTCGAACGGACCGTGTCTCTTGTCTGAGTATACATGGCCTTTCAGGAATCGGATAAAT
>OX442358.1:32110394-32115394 GCA_949357725.1 Hyperoplus immaculatus | reverse complement strand
TCTGTGATTATAATAATAATAATAATAAATTTTATTTAAAGGCGCCTTTCATGACACTAAAGGACACGTACAATGAGACAAATACAGTGCAATCAATTAAATTAAAAACAGAATGGGATGGGAAGATCAGGAGGGGTAAGGAAATTTAAAGAGGTGAGTTTTGAGTAAAGATTTGAACAGGGATTATGGTCGAAAGGACTTTTACTTGTCACAGAATATTTATACTTTTAAAGGTGTAGTCAGTGATTCTGGAGAACGCTTGTTGTCAAAATCACTTTTGTCAAAATCCGTGAATATCTCCTCATGATCCTCATGCTACCTCTGGATTTTTTTTTCAGCTCACACACAGTACAGACAGGTAGTGGATCATGAGGAGATATTCACTGATTTGAACACAAAATGATTTTGTCAACAAGCGTTCTCCAGAATCACTGACTACACCTTTAGGTAAATAAACTGCCCACTCCTGCCCCCTGCTGGAGAAGACTTGACACTACAGCTCATGTCTATGCAGTGAATATTTGATATATATATATTTTATTAAAAAAAAATGTAAACACTTTATTAACAACAACTGCCTCCAGAACAACCCAGTTCAAAAACAGTTTCATCCAAACTGCAATAAAATTTCTGAACTCTGAGGATTAATCTTGGCCCTTATGTATTGTGTAGTGTGTATGTCTGTATGTACATCTGTGTTATATGTTTTGTAAGTTGGAACCTGTACCAAGCTGTACTGACAACAAATTCCACCAGCCTGGCTGTGTGGTCAATCAATTATGTACTAGGACTAACCAAACAGGCTCATACATTGTACAATCATATACTTAATACAGAGATTTGATACAATATAATCACCGTTGCCTTGGGATCAACATTTCTGTTTCAGAAATATACAAAGTTCATCGTAGCTTCTTAAATTCATATTTTTTAAATCAATTTATTCGGGAGGACATTTTTAGCGTATTTGAATATTGGGGAGGAGATGTACGCTTCAATATTTATTATAATTACGGTCTTGGATATAATGAGTAATTTTATTTTATTTTATTGAAAATAACGTTTTTTCTTGCTTTTCAATACTTCATAGTAAATATAATTATTTTTTATTTTTTATTTATTATTATTTTTTTGTTCTTTTGTAAATATGATTTTCTATAATGAATGTAAATATTTATTATTGATTTTTCTTTCCTCTCCTCTGATTGGTCCGATGTGATGTCTCCAGTACGTCCCCTTGACGTCACCTCAACGATGCGGAAGTCGGAGTCTCCGTGGAGAACGTAAACTAATGTCAAGCATCTGGCGGAACAATAAACACAGAGGCTGGAGCGTTACCGGCTCCGTTACCGGCTAATGGACCCACCGGGAGACTCACGGTGCTGCTGCCCGCTTCCCAGCTCCTTTAGGCGGCCTTAGAAAGCGCCAAACTACCGCTACATCACACTCTCCATCTAAGGTAAGTGGACAACAGCCAAACTAGGATCGGACAACTTGTAATTTCAAACGTATTTTGTTTTTGACGGAATTATACGCATACAGGAATACAAATTGTTGTTTTGTTAGAGTGATTAAGCTCCTTACCTGTAATCGGCACACATTTTATTCCAGAGAATAGCTTTTAATTTGAGTAAAACCTCAACTCTTAAATCCTTCATCTGTTAACGTTCTTATTTTCATAATGATGGTCCACCCTGCTGAGCGCGACCAACGGCTGCGCGAGTCTCTTGGAAAAGTCCAAATTTGAGCAAATCTAGTTATAATTTCCGGATTAAATTAAGGCCGAAGTGTAAATCATAATGGTTTAAGTCTGTTAAAGCTTCAGTTTTTTCCTGAGACCATTTTAAACATGCAGAAAAATCAAAACAAGTCTTAAAGTGACACATATCTGAAAGGAGTTCAGGCGTGTTATCCGAGCGCACATTAACGCATCTTTTTCTTAACAAACCCCGTCTTTATTACTCTAAAATAAAGTGCATCAAAGCATTTCTTATGTCTTGTGCATCAATATACACAATATAAATGAATTTAATGGTCTGATGTGGGTTAGGACCAGGGATGTGGAAGGTCGTGTCGCCGTTAAAGTGACAGAACGAATAGAAACCAAACGGGAAAATCAATCGCTTTCATTATTCAAAGTGCTCATATAGATAGATAGATAGATAGATAGATAGATAGATAGATAGATAAACAGATAAACCTTTAATGCCCAAAGGGGAATTTGTCTTGCACTTGGGAACATAAACAACATTTAGGCTAATGGCAAACAGCACATAAAAGCAGAACTACAGAATGACAGACTAATAAATATTCGTGTTGTGTTAGCATTTGCTTCCAGTATGTATTCACCTTATGATCATTATAACATTATATCGTATGATCCACTGAATCGTAACAGGATACTCAGTCACAGATGTGTACGAGACGAAATGTGACGTCCGCTAAATGCCATTATTACATTATTAATTTATCATCACGCGACTGTTCACATGATCGATTCAATAAAGATTTAAGTAATTTATCGGCTCAAATCGCTTAAACAAGTCTGGTTATTGATATTAAAAGCACCAGTTTTTCCAATGAAGATGACCAACTGACATATTTAAAAATGTTAGTCTATAAGACACTATTAGACATTTATTGACTGGTATTTTTGTAATTTGAACATTGGCCACAAACATGCTAACCCTTAAAATACGGAAGAGCATTTAAGCCACGCGCGAGGGAAACAATTAAAAGAGGAAGTTTTTTTGATATCGTTATGCAAATCAAGAATTATGTTGATATGACAGATTAAAACTTCCGGTAACTCTTCAGTAAAACGTTATTAGAACCCAAACGATGCCTCTTTGCTGCAGACAGACAGGCAGGCAGACAGGCAGGCAGGCAGGCAGGCAGGCAGAAAAGACAGGCAGGCAGACAGAGAGACAGACAGACAGAAAAGACAGGCAGGCAGGCAGGCAGGCAGGCAGACAGACAGACAGACAGACAGGCAGACAGACAGACAGACGGACGGACAGGCAGAAAAGACAGACAGACAGGCAGACAATGGGCTCCAACCTAATTTTGACTGAAAGCAGACGTCCTCTAAGCTCCACTAATAACTGCACTGCACTGTATCAGAGTGAAGGGATTGAATATGTTTCTCTTGGGTGTTTCCCTTTGTAGACGGTCCCTGTGCTCTCCTAAAAGATAAATAAAAATAAAACGTACAAATATATTATATAATATTATTGCACATAATTATCAAGGAACAAACAATATGAAACGCACTTAAACTATTCAATTTAAAGGATGAAAAAATGTAAGTAACGTGGAGCTACAACTTTCAACTTTCAACCCAAAACATCACAAAGACGTCTTCATCACATCTGAGGAAGAGAACGCTCAGATTTACAGGAATCAGAGGAAATATCTAGGCCTTGAACGCATCGCGAGAAATATCCACCTTCATCAGAACAACATCAACAAGCTGAAATGAAACTGGTGAAATACACGACGGTCCCACTGTTATAACGGACCCTGAACTCACCACGTCTGCCTTGACAACCCCCTACGTTCCAAATCTCCTCCTCTTTCTTTTTTTCTTTTCTACATACTACATCTGACCATAACAATAATCTAGTTAGGATGCAGTATGCTACACTTGGGACATACTTTTACTCTCTTATTTCATCATAACATGGCTCCTTGATTTTGCCTCTTGCTTTTATATCTGTCTCATCCCCGTTTGTTTTCATACGTAGGCTTCGTTGATGTGACGTCACTTCACGTGCGCACTGGATTGTGGGTCAGAATCGCCCAAATAGGATGCACTTTTCAACACTAACAATCTCGGACAGATCTAGTAGACATCCGGAGTATTTCTAACCATACTAAATCTGGCCACAAGAATCGGGACATCCTAAATCTTATTTCCACCATACTAAATAGTAGATAGTATGGGGACTGGAACGCAGGGAATGTCGTATGTGTAAAGCATTAAAGGGGCACTGTGTAACATTTTAAGTAATTTATCAGCTAAAATCAATTTCCTCATTCATAAATATGTCGTCATTGGTGTAAAATCACCTCTGCCAATAATCTGAATTATCCTCCTGAGCGGAGAATTACAAATATTAATATTACATTTTGTACATTGAGCAGGCAAGTCTTATGGAGGAATCCATGTTTTTGGAATGTCATCAGGTGCATTGTTTAAAATTTAGAATTGTTCTTGTCCTTGAAGGCCACTGTAGCTTCTGTTATTATTCTAAAGGGCTGGGGTTACCCAGGGAGCGTTGCATTCTAGAACTTTGTAGAACTTTCTTGATGATGTCATATTACACACTGCACCTTTAATATGAATCTAAATTTTATTAATTTTAAAAACAAAACATAACACACAATGAACACTAGGGGGGGATAGAGACTTAGGTACACACATTTAACACAGCACAATCAGTTGCAATTTTGATTCAATTCAGTGTATTTATGAAGAGGACAGTGCAAATTAATAAAATGCATTTTCATACATGGGTTAAAATGCCAGAATTAACCAGGAGGCTAGTTTGCATCTGTAGCCCCCTAGCCTTGGCCATGTAATTTGGATACATTAAACCTGCAGTGTGTAGAATTTTGGGTTTTATTTCCTAGCAGATTTTGTAGAAAGTAATTATAATATCCATAAGTACATTTAATTTAGTGCATAATAGCTGAAAAAAATGTTTTGAATTATTATTTTTTCCCTTAGAAAAGGTCTCATATATGTCCATATTTCTGCATATTTTGGACCAAGGCCTAGTGCCGCCATCTTGAAAGTGTCATAGTTGGAATGTCATCAGGTGCATTGTTTAAAACCTAGAATTGTTCTTGTCCTTGAAGGCCACTGTAGCTTCTGTTATTATTCTAAAGGGGTGGGGTTACCCAGGGAGCGTTGCATTCTAGAACTTTGTAGAACTTTCTTGATGATGTCATATTACACACTGCACCTTTATTTTTTTCATTTTATAAATCAAAAA
>OX442358.1:32100394-32105394 GCA_949357725.1 Hyperoplus immaculatus | reverse complement strand
GGACAATGTTTCGGAGGGAAGAGATGAAGACAGAACCAGTCGTTCTTTGCTCCAGTGCCCGGACGTGCTTCCTATCTCCCAAAGAAGCTCAAACCGCTCCAGCCCAAACCGCAGTCCAGACCTTTCCCCGGCTTCTGTGCACAGGGCCAGAATCGGCAGCCAGAGCTTACCTTCCTCTAAGTCCTCCTCAAGGCACTCTGTCAGCTTCCAACTCCAAAACCCCGATGCTACAGGGTCTCCCACGCAAGTCCACCGGCAAGATGTGTTATATGACAGTTTTGGGGATTTGCTTCAAGCCCTTGTACCGGAATTAACGAACCCAGGCCAGCATTCGCCAGTTTCACTCGGACGAAAAAATTCCTCAGACAGAAATTTGTACGAAGGAAGGGCGCCAATGTCTCCGTCCTCAACATCGACAACTTTACCTTCCACGCCGACCAGCAGCCGAAGATCTTATGACCCGCGAGAAACGATGGATGAGCACGGGAGGACTTCTGTGGTGACTTACGGCTACATAGAGAAAGCTGACGTTCACAGCATGGGCGGCCGCCGTGCCCCCGTGTGCCAGAGTGAGCCGGTCAATCCTTCCAACAGAATGGACGTCCAGAAACAGCAGCATTTACAGAAGAGGTTGAGCGATCCGGTTTGGTCGAATAATCAGCAGCCCAGGCAGTGCGATCCTTACCGCACTCCCCACCACTACCCATCACCTAACCAGTCGCCTTACAAGCAAAGACCTACTACCTTGGACCCCATTGGCAGAGAAGCAACTTATAGGGCTTTGGAGGAGTTCGGATCCCCGGATTTAAGGCGCAAATTTTCTGGTTATAACAGCCCGGAGTGTGGCAGCCCGACTCTCCCGCGACACTACCACTACACGGGTTGCAGGTCCTGGGCTGGGTCCCCTGTTCTTCCACGCAGCACCGTAACTTTGCCCAACAAGGCGAACCCGAACTTCCATGAGTCGGACAGAGGCGTCTACCGTAGTCTAGTGAACGGAATACCCAGAAGTCCAGCGTCCGACCGCCTGTCTGCCCACACTGGATACTCGCCTTCAACATCGAGTTATCGCTCTCACGGCTCACCACAAAGTCCGCAAAGGCCGTGGACTGGTCAGGAGAGCCCTAGGTTGTCTCATGGTCCGACCCATAGCCCAAACAGGCCTCATGTGGGAGAGGAAAGCCCTAAATTGTCCCAGGGCTTGTCCCAGGGCTTGTCCCAGGGCTTGTCCCATAGCCAACAAAGGCCTTATGTGGGAGAGGAAAGCCCTAGGTCATCCCAGGGCTTCTCCCATAGCCATCAGAGACATTATACAAGTGATGAGAGCTCTAAGTTATCCCATGTTCCGACTCAAAGCCATCAAAGGCCTTTGGTGGGAGAGGAAGGCCCTAGGTTGTCCCATGGCTTGCTCCAAAGCCATCAAAGGCATTATACAAGTGATGAGAGTTCCAGGTTGTCCCATTGTCGTTCCCAGAGCCCTCAAAGGCCATGGACTGGTCAGGAAAGCCCTAATTTGTCTCATGGTCCGCCCCAAAACCATCAAAGGCCTTTGGTGGGAGAGGAAAGCCCCAAATTGTCCCAGGGCGCTTCCCATAGCCAGCAAAGGCATTATACAAGTGTTGAGAGCCCCAAGTTATCCCATTGCCGGTCCCAGAGCCCTCAAAGGCCGTTGCCTGGTGACGTGAGCCCAAGGTTGTCCAGCAAATTTCACCCCCCTTTACCTGCGGGGAGGCCCACAGACATCCAGCATGAGATCCCCGTTTGCGAACCCCTCACCAGCAACCACTCCAAGACCAGTGGGACCCCCCAACATAGTGTTAACAGCAGCTGTAGTAGCTATAGTGCTAACCCCAACACCAGCCATAATGCTAAAGACAGTACACAATACTCTGCTATTGAGAACGCTAATTTATCCAGCAAGATTTACCACAACTCGTCTCGCAGCAGTAGTATAATCAGTGACACAGCCAGCCCGACCAATAGCAGGAAAAGTATAATCTCTTCATCCCCAAATGCTAAAATTGCCGGTAAGTTAGCCGTGGAAGCTACCAAGCTATCCAGCATTTTTGCAGACAGACGGACTCCTTCTCCGACTCCTTCTCCGACTCCTTCTCAAGCAGAATCGTTTAGATCGGAGAGTCCCAGGGCAGCAGGAGGAGGGGGGTTACTCCTAAAGGAATGCCAACCGTATGCAACTCTTCACGGCCGGATTTCACCCGATTTTCTGCACGACCATGGATGGAAAACGGACAAAGCGATACCTCACACCAGACCGGGCCTTTCTGTGTCTTTGCCAGCATCTCCAGCATTGCCGGCAAAGTTGCACCGTGCGGCAATGCCGTCGCAATCACCGATCCTGGACCCGCGACACCGACAAAGTTTATCACCAAATAAGGAACCGCCGAGCTACAAGTCTACGCTGCACCGCTACGCACCGCCGCAATACGCCGGCGATCGCAAAGCACACGCGATGGAGCTGAAGCAATACGATCACCTGTTTGATAGATCGCCCAGGGACAGCCCCGAACTCTCCAAGAGACTTCTCACTACGGAGACACTGCCCGCGAGCTGGACGTCCAGGCATCGGGACTGGGCGGATAGGGACGAGTTCTGTATAGAAAAAAATAACTTACGGTCAACATCTCCGGTTAAATCGTTAAGCGAAGAGGAGTGTCGGAGGATATTCGGAGGGGAGAAAAGCGTGGATGTGTCGGTTGGGCAAAACTACGAAAGGCCAGTTTCAGGCGTGAATAAGGAACAGAAAGAGGAGGCTGTTGTTGGGATGTCTTCGCAGAGTTCCAGTGGGGTCACGGGAAGCTTGGTGGACAGTTCTCAGACGGACAGAATTGACAGTTTGTCCCCGGAAACGTCGAGTCAGTCCAGCCACGACACGGCAGACACCGGCTCAGGGATGCAGGTCGGCTGGGAGGGGGGGAGGGGGGGATGCAGGTCGGCTGGGAGGGGGGGGGGGAGGATGGGGGGATGCAGGTCGGCTGGGGGGGGGGCGGGGGGGGGGGTGGGGGTTTGGGTGAATGTATTAGTGTGGAACAAATATTGTTTTTTAAGCAATATATTTATCAACACAGAATAAATGAAATATTAAATTGCATGACGGTGCAGCGTGCATCGAAACGTTTCCCAATTGTTGTGTTGCATTTAATTGAATCGAGTAAAGTAGGATGCCCCAACGACCCTCCGGGGTTATGGGATAGAAGAAGAAGAAGAAGAAAGTAGGATATAAATATGCAAAAGTTCAAAGTTGTAGATTATTACTGTAGGAACACATCATTTCACCACTCCGTCATCTTTCCTCATACGGTCGGACGGCGGCTAAATGAATATTGAATTACATGAAAGGTGAAGGTGCACTGCAGTGTGCATCGAAACTCTTCTCCAAATTTAACCGTTCAATCTAATGAAACTTTAGTTGGCTGCAGAAAATTCACTAGAGAAAAACATGGAGTGAAGCAGGTGTTTCCAAAAAATGCAAAAGTACAAAAATTGTTTTAACGAGTTGTAGATTATTGTGTGAATAAATAAACAGATTATTTAATTACATGTTCTTCTCTCCCCCTACAGTCGGACGGCGGCTCGGCGACTCCGTCAGCGCGACAGCAGAAGATCGCTCAGGCAAAGTGGGACTTTCTGTTTGGAGTCTCGACAGAGGAGAGGCGCTGCACCAAAGGTATTGTGTTCAATCTGTTACAGACAATAATAACTTGTCTTTAGGGATGGCTGTGGTGAAGTGTGTAGGGCGGTAGTCCACTGTCACATGTCCAAGTGTCCCTGGGCAAAGAGACACTGAACCCTGAATGTCTCCTGATAGTTAGCTTGCACCCTCCGTGGTAGCTGCTGCTGCTATCGGTGTATGAATGTGTGTGTGAATGGGTGAGTGTGAACAAAACAATGTAAAGCGCCTTGGGTCTGTGAAAAACCAGCCATAATGAAATGAGCTCAGATAAACCTCAATCAAGCCTAAATGAGGTTCAGTCATGTTATTGGCTGATTATAAATCTGCATTAAAGGTGGAGTCAGTGATTCTGGAGAACACTTGTTGTCAAATTCACTTTTTGTCAAAATCAGTGATTATATCCTTACGATCCACAACCTCTCCGTACTGTGTGTGTGTGTGTGTGTGTGTGTGTGTGTGTGTGTGTGTGTGTGTGTGTGTGTGTTGAAAAAAAATATTTTTTATGAGTAGTAGCACAACACTGGTTTGTTATAGCCAGTAGTTAGTGAAATTAAGAGACCACTCCAAATGTTCAGTGTCTCTTGTTGTACTCTTTATATGTTATGTTTGAGTAGAATGAACATTTTGGTTTTATAATATAAACTACTGACAACATTTCTACCAAATTCACAATAAAAATATTGTCATTATAGAGCATTTTCAATAAGTAATGTAGAGATGAAGATTGAAGAACAATCCAGACTGGTCCCTTAGTGTTTTCCAGAGCTGTATTTATTGGAGTATTTAATTATGTACAACACAAACAAACAAACACCTGCGTAGTTAGTGTTTGTTGACAGTAGGCCACTGTGTCTTTCCTGTTGTATTATCTCATCTCGTATTGTGTGTGTGTGTGTGTGTGTGTGTGTGTGTGTGTGTGTGTGTGTGTGTGTGTGTGTGTGTGTGTGTGTGTGTCTCGTATTGTGTTCTGTGATTCACTGAAGTAAACACTGTGCTGCAGGAGTTTCTAGTCTGGTCTTAATCCCATTAGCAGAAGATTAGCGTCGGCTAGGAAACGTCTCACGCTCTCTCTGCAACTCTACAAGCGTTACTACACAAACACTACACACACCACACTCTTTACACACACACACACACACACACACACACACACACACACACACACACACACACACAAAGAGAGAGAGAGAGAGAGACACACACACACACACAAAGAGAGAGAGAGACACACACACAGACACACAAAGAGAGAGAGACACACACAGACACATAAAGAGAGAGAGAGAGACACACACAGACAGACACACAC
>OX442358.1:32092894-32095394 GCA_949357725.1 Hyperoplus immaculatus | reverse complement strand
TGTAATCACCTGGTCAATGATCAAATTCCTTCGTGATTTTTCTCTACTTATGACATCTATTGCAGCTTGTCCGTCCTGGGAGAGGGATCCCTTACTCTGTCGACTCTCCCTGAGATTTCTTCAATTTTTTTGTTAATCCCGGTAAAGGGTTTTTTACTGGGAGTTTTTTCTCAGCCGAGCTAAGGGTCTAAGGGCAGATAGATAGATAGATAGATAGATAGATAAGGGCAGGGTGTCATATTGTATCATATTGTATGGAATGTAAAGCCCACTGAGACAAATGTATTTGTGATTTTGGGCTATACAAATAAAACTGATTTATGATTTGATTTGATTTGATTCGACCATGTAAATTCTGAGCCTTAGAATGAACGATAAATATTGGTTATGTCTGTTGTTGTTGGTCAGGTGATGCGTGCGGAGGCCGAGGCCGCCGACGAGGCAGAAGAGGACAAAGCTTTTGGGAATCGCAACGTTTTGGGGAATTTGAGTTTCAGTCCGGCGGAGATCAGTCTACTGAAGCACACAGAGGGCTCCAACAGTTCCCTTAAACCCCGCACAGGTGTGTGTGTGTGTGTGTGTGTGTGTGTGTGTGTGTGTGTGTGTGTGTGTGTGTGCGTGTGCGTGTGCGTGTCTGTCTGTCTGTCTGTCTGTCTGTCTGTCTGTCTGTCTGTCTGTCTGTCTCAACGCTTTTTCTGTCTCAACGCTTTTTAGGGTTTGAGAGGATGTCTTGTAAATCAAACAATGAACAACATACTCACTTGTCCTTTTTCTTTCTTTCTTTCTTTCTTTCTTTCTTTCTTTCTTTCTTTCTTTCTTTCTTTCTTTCTTTCTTTCTTTCTTTCTTTCTTTCTTTCTTTCTTTCTTTCTTTCTTTCTTTCTTTCTTTCTTTCTCTCTTTCTCTCTTTCTCTCTTGTCTGTCCAGGAGGCCAGGAGGAAGAGGGGGAATCGGAGGGAGAGGAGGAGGGAGGGGTGGTTAGCTGGGCCAGTGTCCGGATGCTCGGAGACAGACAGAGACAGAAAGCAACAAACGAAGAGGAAGAAGTATTCAGTCTGCTGCTCAAGGGGTGAGAGATAATAGTTTGACATAAAATTGACATTTTTTAAAATGATTATTATTTTCTTAATCTTTTATTCTTTGTACAAATATATATATAAAAAATGTTTTGGGAGTCATGGTAGCGCGCATGTACCTTTTAAGTTTCATGATTAAAGCGGCTACGAGTAACATTTAACTATCTTTTAAACAGCCTCATGTTTCCTCTGATAATCATAAATTACCTTTAACAGCAAACGAGACCATCAGTGCAAAGAAAGACGTTTTGAAATAGTTTTTATTACTGCTTTTGGTCTGGTCGCACACCCAGTCCGATTTTCGGTTCGCTCGTGCAAGCTCTATGGTCACATATCCGTATTGGTCGCAGATTTCAGCATGGCGCAGCAACGTGAATTGAGAAGCCTATCCCTCCAGGTGAGGGAAGGGGAGCGGGAGCCTTGTTTGATACAGTTATTTGTCGTCATAATGACTGATAACAGGGCTGAACCATCAAAGAAAGAAAAGAAAATGCAATGAAGAAAAGCTAAAAGGGAGAGTGATATAGGCTACGGGGGACGAGGGCGTTGCCAAGCAACGTGTATACAATTTCACGAGAGCGAAACTAGACTGCAGTGTTTACTCCTAAATGAATGAGCGGTTGGTACTAACACAAAATTTGCTTTGCTTCACCATCATCAGATAACCATTATCTGAAATAGTAATTATTTACAACAACATAAACACATTACCTCATCGTGATCCATACTAACTGCCGTCTCTCGTTCATTCGCTTTCTGTGAGGAGTCGGACACGGTCGGACACGTAATCTTTCAGCTCCGTGAGAGAGAGAGTAGTTAGGTGACACTGCTCAACTCATTGCAATCAGGTGCGTGTGGCAGTGACTGGCATTAGTTGATGCAGTGTCAAAACCACTCTCACGGAGCCGAAAAGAGTCCTCACACTTTCAACACACGGACATGCACTATATTGCTCCCTTCTCAGTTCACACTCACGCGCCTGGCACGCGCTTTGCGACAGCGGACGTCGTAAAAATACTACCGCTTTTGTCCAAAGGGGACGCCAACGTGCCATGTTACTCGTAGTGGCTTTAACTGATAGTCTTTTTACTACACTACATACTAAAGTACAGAAGAGTTTTAGTCTTTTTACTACACTACATACTAAAGTACAGAAGAGTTTTAGTCTTTTTACTACACTACATACTAAAGTACAGAAGAGTTTTAGTCTTTTTACTACACTACATACTAAAGTACAGAAGAGTTTTAGTCTTTTTTAGCACACTACATACTAAAGTACAGAAGAGTTTTAGGGCCGCAGACAGGAGAGAAAAAAATCAGATAAGGAAGATTTTGTTTCATTATGTCGAGAAATGTCAAGAATAAAGACGAATACTCCAAAATGTTATTGGAGTTAGTGGGGCATTTATGTATTTTCAGCATACTA
>OX442358.1:32054098-32061598 GCA_949357725.1 Hyperoplus immaculatus | reverse complement strand
ACCGGTTAGGGACGGAGCGCGTGGGACTGTTGCCGTGGAGACGTGGGGGTTGAAAATGTGGAGTCAGGACTAACGGGAACATAATAACCTCCCACGCACTCCAGAGAAAGTGTGTGTGTGTGAGTGTGTGTGTGTGAGTGTGTGTGTGAGTGTGTGAGTGACTCTGTGTGTGTGTGTGTGTGTGTGTGTGTGTGTGTGTGTGTCAGCCTGTGTGTGTGTGTGTGTGTTACCAGAGGGAAAGTATTGTGGGTCTGCAGCAGAGTATTCACTGCATTAGCACTTGATGGTTTTGATGATTCAGCAGCGTCAACATGTTTGTTTTTATCCGTGTTATGTCAATTTATATATATATTTTTTTTGCTGGAACAAACTCGCTGTAAGGAAGACCAATAATGACAAAAAATGACTGATTGAGCAAAGAGACCTTTAAACCTTCGAGTAAAAGCTGGGTTTCTATCACAGTTATTGATGCCAAATACATAACTGGTTACTAGCATCTTTACTAGCATCTGTGTGTAAGTTAGTGTCTGTAAAAATAGCTGGACAGATGTAGTTTTTACTGAAAAAATTGATCAAGGCTGCTCCACTTGTACTTTCTTTGGAAATCTTGAAGAAAAAGGGAATTGGTTGTCCTGAAAATAATAATCCTTTTGCTGTAGAAAAGTGACACAAATATAAATTCAAATTAAATAACGAGGACTTATCAAACAATATTCTCGCTCAGTAGCCATTTTTTTGTCATCAATGAACTTCTAAAAATGTCGCCTCTCTTTTTATGCTGAAAACTGAAAATGCTGAAATGTGTTAGAATCCGTCCAGTTATATATATATTATATTATCTCCACATTCCTCCAGATTAAAGCTGGGGTATGTGATTTCTGATTGGTCCAAGTGAACATGAGCTGTACACTTTGACCAATCAGAGGGAGGCTCCGATTCTCTGTTCTTATTGGTTGTTGGGACTGTCCATTCACTTTTGGCACGACTTTGTTGGTGTAGAGCGTGTCAGGGAGGGACCATAGGGGAGGGACCAAAGAGAACAAGTGGAGCGGTTGAGGTATTTGGATTCGAATCTCTATCCCAACTGCTATTTTCTCCCCAAATCCTGCACCCCAGCTTAAATGCGACCAAAATGAAACATATCAGAAGTAAAAGTTTGTTTGTGTTATTAATATTGAGAACAAGTTTTAAAAATGTGTTTAAGAATGACCACCAGATGCTTATCAATCCATTTTAGACGTGTTAAAAGTACAGAAAATTAATGAACAAGTTCCGGAACAATCCCTGCGTTCCAATCCGCATACTTCCATACTATTAAAGGTGCAGTGTGTAATATGACATCATCAAGAAAGTTCTACAAAGTTCTAGAATGCAACGCTCCCTGGGTAACCCCAACCCTTTAGAATAATAACAGAAGCTACAGTGGCCTTCAAGGACAAGAACAATTCTAAATTTTAAACAATGCACCTGATGGCATTCCAACTATGACACTTTCAAGATGGCGGCACTAGGCCTTGGTCCAAAATATGCAGAAATATGGACATGTATGAGACCCTTTCTAAGGGAAAAATAAATAATTTAAAACATTGTTTTCAGCTATTATGCACTAAATTAAATGTACTTATGGATATTATAATTACTTTCTACAGAATCTGCTAGGAAATAAAACCCAAAATTCTACACACTGCAGGTTTAAGTATGCCAGAAAAAGGTTTAGGATGTCCCAATACATGCACGTCAACTGTAGTATGCTGAAAATACATAAACGCCCCACTAACTCCAATAGCATTTTGCAGTATTCTTCTTTATTTTTTACATAATGAAAAAAAAATCTTCCTTATCTGATTTTTTTCTCTCTCCTGTCTGTGGCCCTAAAACTCTTCTGTACTTTAGTATGTAGTGTAGTAAAAAGACTAAAACTCTTCTGTACTTTAGTATGTAGTGTAGTAAAAAGACTAAAACTCTTCTGTACTTTAGTATGTAGTGTAGTAAAAAGACTAAAACTCTTCTGTACTTTAGTATGTAGTGTAGTAGAAAGACTAAAACTCTTCTGTACTTTAGTATGTAGTGTAGTAGAAAGACTAAAACTCTGCTGTACTTTAGTATGTAGTGTAGTAAAAAGACTAAAACTCTTCTGTACTTTAGTATGTAGTGTAGTAGAAAGAAAGAGTATGAGATTTGGAACGCAGGGTATGTCACTGTCAAGACACCGGGCTGCAATGATTTCTGGGTAATGAAGTTTCCTACACATGCACTTACGCCCTGCTGCCACTTGGTGTCGCCAGAGTCTAAAGATGTAAACGAAGCCAATAATCACAGTTTTTACTCAAGTAAAATAAGAAAACGAACAAGTTAGAAATACTCTGTTGCCTGTAAAAATCCTGGAAAAAGCACAGATTTATTATAAACAAAATGTGCATTAAGCATCAGAAGTTTTACCAAGTAGAAATACCAAAGTGTAATAGTAATCTGTTGCAAGTAAAACTACAGAACTTCAAAATGTGTTTGAAGTTCCTCAGAAATGTTAAACAAAGAAAAAGAAGTTTGCAAAAAGAGTTGGTCTTCTGTTAAACTTATTTAAACTGAAATATTGGCTCAAAATTCTTAGTAAAAGTACAGAAGTGTTAATATGAAGAAAAACAAATGTAATGGCACTAAACAGACACCAGGTGGCAGCAGAGAAGAGGCAGTTTGTTGATGCTTCTTCAGGACTTCTTAAAAGTTTCATGGGAAACATGTTCAAAGGAATGATCCACTCCACACATTGACACAAGCTGAATGCTTTAAAGGTGCAACGAGGAACTTTTAAATATTTCTGAAACAGTCTCATTTTTCCTCTGATGATCATAAATTACATGTGTGCAAAGAATGCTATTTCTATATTTTTTTTTCTTAATGCCTTTGTCATGGGTATATGCTCACCCAGGAACAACAGCTGGCGTGGTAAAAACACTACTGCTTTTGTCCAAAGGGGGGCGCTAGAATTAACACAAACTGAAAGTTCCTCGGAGCAACTTTAATCATGCAAAAATGATTCACGAACATTAAATCAAAATGGCTGTCATTTAAAGGGTTGATTCTGCCAACTGTCCTTTTAATTTTAATTTTGAATCTTTGGTAACACTTTATAATAACTATCCGTTGTAACTCGTTAATAGATCATTAGTAAACTCTTAATTAATGATTATTAATGATTTGTTAAGTGTTTGTTAGCAGTTTGTTAAGGATTTATAACAATGGTAGATAGTTAATAGCTTAATAATTGAATCAGTTCATCTGGGAGGTAATCCGAGATACCGACGAGGCTGAAATAGGCTATAGACTATACACAGTGCATGGGCAACTGAGGGCAGCCCCATTTTCAAATATTTTTAAATAAACTCAATACACACTGTGCATGCCATGGACTTGAACGTGACGTGATCAGTTAATCTCGGATTACCTCCCAGATGAACTGATTCAATTATTAAGCTATTAACTATCTACCATTGTTATAAATCCTTAACAAACTGCTAACAAACACTTAACAAATCATTAATAATCATTAATTAAGAGTTTACTAATGATTTATTAACGAGTTACAACGGATAGTTATTATAAAGTGTTACCGAATCTTTTTTTCATTCTTTGCTTTTTTTTATACATTCCATCATCTGTCATTCTATTTTGAACTGAAACGTTTCATATTTCTGCTGGTTGAACAGATTTGTGTTAAAGGACAATTTACAATCCAGAAAAACCTGAAAATCCTGAGCAAAAACTTGAAGGATTTTGTGTCTTAACGGAGGAAAATAAGAACGATTTACTAGAAGTGTTATTGACGGACCGAGGACGTTTTGATCAAAGTGTTTTGGGCGAGTGTTTGGGAGGTTGATTCCCTCGGCTCTCACAAAGGTAAACAAAAGAAAAGCTGGACATTTTGAATGAAGCTTTATTTAGATGTACCTCATGTGAACATTGACAACATGTGAACGACATCAAACCGCACATTTCAACGGTACGAACAGAATCGCAACTACGGAGGATTTTTTTTAAGTTTCTGTGATGAACCAAAATCTATATTTTTTCGATGTGGATTTCAGTCTCCATTGCTAATTTTTCGTGAGCTGTTAAGGTTTTTTTCTCCCCAAGTAAATCTTTAAAGTCTCTACGAGGAACTTTTAAATATTTCTGAAACAGTCTAATTTTTCCTCTGATGATCATAAATTACATGTAACAGCAAACCAGACCATCAGTGCAAAGAATGCTATTTTTATATAGTTTTTCTTAATGCCTTTGTCATGGGTATACGCTCACCCAGGAACAACAGCTGGCGTGGTAAAAAAACACTACCGCTTTTGTCCAAAGGGGGGCGCTAGAATTAACACACACTGAAAGTTCCTCGGAGCACCTCTTAAAAAATAAAAAATTCCAACGTAGATCAAATCAAAGCAGTTGGTTCTGACGATCAATTTAAACTTTTTTGTTAAGATTAAGTTGAGCATAAAAAAAATGGCGTCCTGTGTCTCTGCAAACATTGACCAGTGGCATGAAACAGACCATACGGCAGCCTCCAGCCCTCTAGTTTGACTGGCTTTACTTCTCAAGATCTCAGAGCTCTTAAAACAAAACAAATAGTCCGTCAACATTTCAACGAGAACGGTCCATTACACAACCTGACCATCAGAGTCCAAATCCGTCCTTGAACCTCATTTTCTACATTCTACATTAAGGGCGCACTCACACTGCTCCTAGAAATCTGTGTGTGTGTCTGTCTGTCTGTGTATGTATGTGTGTGTGTGTGTGTGTGTCTCTGTGTCTGTGCGTGCGTGTGTGTGTACGGAGCAGAAGCACTGGGGGAGAACACACTAGACCTTATAGGGGGCAACAAGGCCAAGGCACCGGGACTCATGGCGACTAGTGTGAATGCGCCTTGGAACAGACATCAACATGCTGGTTAACGCTGGACATAAATCTACTCAGATCCTCCGCCGAGCTGTCGGACAATATTTACTCTGAATAATCCCGTCTCACTCCTGTATCGAGTGTTTGTGTCGCTGTGTGCAATGTGTAAACGCAGCATAAGGTGAAACTGTCTAAAAGAAATGGCCGCTTTGTCTGTGTCCCAACCTTTGTAAATAAATGTTCACATTGATTGAAAAAGCCATATTGTAGTTGGGCTAAACGCCTAGCTTACTTGCTAGCTAGCGCTTGCTGCGTTTTTTTAGGGCACTTTGTTTTAGGATATTTTTTTAGAGTTGAAACCTGCCTGGTAACGAGGAGGAGGACTCCAACAAAGTATTTATTCAGTTTTGTTCAAAGATTTTTAGTTTCTGTTAAAAAAAAATTTATTATTTTTTTCATCTTTCGGCTTTTTGCGGCGGTCTGAACGTTAGCGGCCGCGGCGCAGGTCGTTAGCTTGTACATACTGTGACTTTATTTTGGTGGTTAGTGAAATTCAAACGTGTTTCTGGAGCTTAAAAATAAAAAAAAAATTTGAAAAGAAACAAAGTCTGAGAGTCGATTTGATTTCAACGTGTTCATGTCGTTAGAGGGAAAGGGGCTCCTGCACAGTGTGTTATGTAGATACACACACACACACACACACACACACACACACACACACACACACACACACACACACACACACATGCACACACACACACACAGCTCCTCTACATAGCTAGTGTGTTACCTTATGTAGACACACGCACGCACACACACACACTCACACACACGCACACGCACGCACGCACACACACACACACACACACACGCACACACACAGCTCTTCTACATAGCTAGTGTGTTACCTTATGGAGACACAGACACACTCATAGGCGTAGATTTATGGGGGGATGCAGGGGACCCCCAATAATTAGAAGATACATTCGTCCCCCTGAATAGCTCAGTTGGTAAGACTGCTGCCCCAGGGACCCGAAGGTTGGAAGTTCAATTCCTCATCTGAACAAAGAGAATTTTTCCGGTGCAACCCACAAACCAAAGAAGAAATAAAATCGCCTGGGGAAAAGTTTCTAGTGTTAAGTGTGTGGTGGCACGTTTGTTTTTTTTTGCATGACTGATGTTAATAAGTGGAGTAAGTTTCATGAGCGTCAGACTTTCTCCAGGCGCTTTTATTTCTTCTTTCAAATCAAGTCTAAGCCTAAACCTAAACCTAAGCCTAAACCTAAACCTAAACCTAAGCCTAAGCCTAAGTGTCTGCTGTGGCGCATTCAGTCCTTTTAGGGCCAGGGAGCGATTCAACCGCGTGGTCACTGGTTCAAATCCCACTCGGCTGTTGGTCTGTCTCTTACTGGGAAAATTTTAAGTTCAACTCCCCAAATAAAAAGACAAAAACGCCCAGAGAACAGGCTGTGGTATTTGGAGTAAGTTTCATGAGCGTGAGACTTTCACTGTGGGGGATAGCAACCCTAGCCCAACCCTAACCCTACAGAAAATTAATGGAATTCAATGCAAATACCCCCAAAATGGACTGGCTTGCTGTGAAAAGCTCCCCATCTCAAAATTGATTTCTCTTCATCCGATAATCAAATCCTTTGGAGGGTATATTTGCATGACTGATGTTAATAAGTGGAGTAAGTTTCATGAGCGTCAGACTTTCTCCAGGCGCTTTTATTTCTTCTTTCAAATCAAGTCTAAACCTAAGCCTAAACCTATGCCTAAACCTAAACCTAAGCCTAAACCTAAAACTAAACCTAAACCTAAGCCTAAGCCTAAGTGTCTGCTGTGGCGCATTCAGTCCTTTTAGGGCCAGGGAGCGATTCAACCGCGTGGTCACTGGTTCAAATCCCACTCGGCTGTTGGTCTGTCTCTTACTGGGAAAATTTTAAGTTCAACTCCCCAAATAAAAAGACAAAAACGCGCAGAGAACAGGCTGTGGTGTGGTAAAGCTTGTGGCCTGGTGGGTTAATCACTATGACTCAATAAACTCATTCAAAGGCCAAGTCAAAACTCACCTCTTCAAGAAAGCATATGACCCCTGACCCCACCTATACCCCACCTGACTCTATTTTTAATTAGTTTTTGTATCTTGTTTTCGTGTTTTTTCTTTTCTTCATCTACAGTATATTCTATGTGATGTAAAGCGTCTTTGAGTGACCTCCAAAAAGCGCTATATAAAACCTATCAATTATTATTATTATTAAAAACGCCCAGAGAACAATCGCTGGTGTGGCAAAGCTTGTGGCCTGGTGGGTTAATGTGTCATTCTTAGAGATTAAATGGGATGTTTGTATCCCAGAGGTTGTGTGTTCAAATCCTTATCTGGGCTTTGATACTTTCATGTCACATACCGAAGGCAAAGGGATAAAAGCCCTTAGAGAAATGTTTCTAGTGTGAAAGGTCTGGTGGCGCATTCGGTCCTTTCAGGGCTGGGAAGCTATTCAGCCATGTGGTGACTGGTTCAAATCCCTGTAAAACTTATTTAGTAACTACGTGTGTGTGTGTGTGTGTGTGTGAGAGAGAGACTGATGTTAATAAGTGGAGTAAATTTCATGAGCG
>OX442358.1:32044098-32046598 GCA_949357725.1 Hyperoplus immaculatus | reverse complement strand
TATAAAAAAAAATTTAAATTACATTTTAATTTATATCAATTTCAATCTATTTTCTATTGTTAAAATATCTACTTAAGTTTAGTTGACTTATTTTGATCATCACAAAGGTATAAATGTATAGAAGTCATGTGTTGACTAAAATATACAAATATTAATTATAATTTTCTTAATTAACACAGGTGCAGAGGGTGCATACCTGACAGGGCAACATGTTTTAAATTTGTTTAATATTTAAAAATATAATATTTCTTTTTAATTATTTCTTCATTTTAATTTACATCAACCTTTTTAAAAAATATTTGAATATTTTTGGGGGGGTGTTACGCAAACATTCCGAACCTTTTTTTTTTAATTTTTTATTTTTTTTTTCCAAAAATGTCAAAAACGCTAAAAAGTGGTAAAAACACGAAAAAACTTGAAGAACGCTTTTGCCGACTTTGAGACATTTGGCAACTTTTGGGGACTTTTTCGCTCCCCGTCTTTACGCACGCACAGGTAGAGAGCAAAATGTTTAAATTTTTTTTTTTTTTTTTTTAATTTACGCCAACCTTTAAAAAAAATATTTGAACATTCATTTTTTTTTCGAGAACATTCTGATTTTTTATTGTTTTTTAATGTCAAAATTCAAAAAAGTCGTAAAAACGTGAAAAAAACTTGAAAAACGCAACAAAAAAATATATATAGAGGTTCCGAAGTTATTTGATCTTTTGACTATAATATAAAAATATTGATAAAAATATTTTTTAAATTCTAAAATACCTTTTTTTTTTATATTTAATCGCTACATCAAACTGCCAGTATAAATAATGTAAACAAAGTAATGTTATCGTGTATAAATAATAGATAATGTGTATTCTCACCGTGGTAGTCTGCTGTGTTGACTACGTGTGCGTGCAGTTCCCCCAGCCCGGCCAGCAGGGGGCGCAGTGAGCCGTGGTCTCCGGCGGCCGCGGCCAGGTGCACGGCAGAGCGGCCATCTTGGTCCAGCAGAGACGGGTCGGCGCCCGAACGCAACAGCAGCTCAACGACCTTCACCTGGCGGGTTATCACAGCCAGGTGGAGGGGGGTCTGGGGAACCGATAGAATAAAGCTTTATTAAATAAGAACATGGGTTATCACAGCCAGGTGCAGGGGGTCTGGGGAACCGATAGAATAAAGCTTTATTAAATAAGAACATGGGTTATCACAGCCAGGTGGAGGGGGGTCTGGGGAACCGATAGAATAAAGCTTTATTAAATAAGAACATGGGTTATCACAGCCAGGTGGAGGGGGGTCTGGGGAACCGATAGAATAAAGCTTTATTAAATAAGAACATGGGTTATCACAGCCAGGTGGAGGGGGGTCTGGGGAACCGATAGAATAAAGCTTTATTAAATAAGAACATGGGTTATCACTAGAGCTGCAACGATTAATCGACGAATCGATTATTAATCGATTATTAAAATAATCGCCAACTATTTTGATAATCGATTAATCGTTTTGAGTAATTTTTTAATAAAATTTTTCCAAATTCTCTGATTTCAGCTTCTCAAATTTGAATATTTTCTGGTTTCTTTAATCCTATTATGACAGTAAACTGAAATGTTTGTGTGTTTTGGACATAACAATACATTTGAGGACGTCAACATGGGCTTTGGAAAATTGATCAACATTTTTCACAATTTTCTGACATTTTACCAAAACACTAATCGATTAATAATCGATTAATCGAGAAAATAATCGACAGATTAATCGATTATCAAAATAATCGTTAGTTGCAGCCCTAGTTATCACAGCCAGGTGGAGGGGGGTCTGGGAGGGAGTGGGGGGGAAGGGGAGAGAGGGCGGGGGGTTACAGCTTATATTAGAACAATTTTATGCGATTTGTCAGCCTTTCCTGGACAATATAACAGTGCTGAAGGGACCTACAAATGATTCTTAATGTTTGGAACAAATAATATAACATAAAATAATAAAATATTCGTTGTGAGATTTCAGGGAAAGCAGAGAAGTTTAACCAGATATGTCAGCCTTTCCTGGACTATATAACAGCACTGAAGGGACCTACATGACACCTTAAAGTAGAGTAAGCCATGTTAGTTGTTTATTTTGTTAGATAGGGTAGTTAGCATTGCTATGCTAGCACTATCTTAGCTTAGCAGTAGCTTAGTTTAGCAGTATTTTAGCTTAGCCATAGTTTAGCGTAGTGGTAGCTTAGTTTAGTAGTATCTTAGCTTAGCAGTATCTTAGCTTAGCAGTAGCTTAGGTTAGCAGTAGCTTAGTTTAGCAGTATCTTAGCTTAGCAGTATCTTAGCTTAACAGTAGCTTAGGTTAGCAGTAGCTTAGGTTAACCGTAGCTTAGCAGTATCTCAGCAGTAGCTTAGCTTAGCAGTGTCTACCTGTCTCAAGTGGTTAGCAGTAGCTTAGCTTAGCGGTAGCTACCTGTCTCAGGTGGTTAGCAGTAGCTTAGCTTAGCAGTGTCTACCTGTCTCAGGTGGTTAGCAGTAGCTTAGCTTAGCGG
>OX442358.1:32038433-32043898 GCA_949357725.1 Hyperoplus immaculatus | reverse complement strand
GGTCGGCGCCCGAACGCAACAGCAGCTCAACGACCTTCACCTGGCGGGTTATTACGGCCAGGTGGAGGGGGGTCTGGGGAACCGATAGAATAAAGCTTTATTAAATAAGAACCATAAGAACATGGGTTATCACAGCCAGGTGCAGGGGGGTCTGGGAGGGAGTGGGGGGGAAGGGGAGAGAGGGCGGGGGGTTACAGCTTATATTAGAACAATTTTATGCGATTTGTCAGCCTTTCCTGGACTATATAACAGCACTGAAGGGACCTACATGACACCTCAGAGAAGTTTAAACAGATATGTCAGCCTTTCCTGGACTATATAACAGCACTGAAGGGACCTACATGACACCTTAAAGTAGAGTAAGCCATGTTAGTTGTTTATTTTGTTAGATAGGGTAGTTAGCATTGTTATGCTAGCAGTATCTTAGCTTAGCAGTAGCTTAGTTTAGCAGTATTTTAGCTTAGCCGTAGCTTAGCGTAGCGGTAGCTTAGTTTAGTAGTATCTTAGCTTAGCAGTATCTTAGCTTAGCAGTAGCTTAGGTTAGCAGTAGCTTAGTTTAGCAGTATCTTAGCTTAGCAGTATCTTAGCTTAGCAGTAGCTTAGGTTAGCAGTAGCTTAGGTTAACCGTAGCTTAGCAGTATCTCAGCAGTAGCTTAGCTTAGCAGTGTCTACCTGTCTCAAGTGGTTAGCAGTAGCTTAGCTTTGCGGTAGCTACCTGTCTCAGGTGGTTAGCAGTAGCTTAGCTTAGCGGTAGCTACCTGTCTCAGGTGGTTAGCAGTAGCTTAGCTTAGCGGTAGCTACCTGTCTCAGGTGGTTAGCAGTAGCTTAGCTTAGCGGTAGCTACCTGTCTCAGGTGGTTAGCCGTGTTGAGCACGTTCTGCTGGCTGCTGCTCAGCAGCGTGTGGATCAGCTGGTGGATGACGGTCGTCTGCTGGTGGATGATCGCCAGGTGCAAAGGACTGTGGGAAAAAACAAGATCGCATTAAACCTTCACTAAGAGTCAAAGTCATGGGGGTGAGCTTGAGGTGTAGTGGTGTAAAAAAGTCTTAGGCCATAAGAATTAAATTTAGAAAAAGGGTCTAGAAAGTGATTTTTGTTCCCACGTCTGGGCACTTTTTTTTAAAAATATTGTTAATTTGTTACTTATTTTTCATAAAGAAAAAAAGTATATATAATGTTTTTTAAATGCACCTTTACATCAGTTAAAATCTATAAATAAAGTATTTAAAAAGAAAAAAATTCAGACCCATTGTCTTTTTGATATGGGCCCCTTTAGTATGTAGTTAATAGCTCACGTGTCTCCGTTGCCGTCCTGGACCCCACACAGGTGTCTCTGAACGGCCAGAAGGACCCGGGCGTCTCCGGAGCTGCAGTACTGGAGCAGAGCGGCCGCCGTCTGTCTGGCGCTGTGGGAGGCTCGGCTCTGCAGGGTCGCCGCTGGGCACAGAATAGAATAGGGTCACATTACATTAAATTATATTACATTATTACATAACATTTAGCTGACACTTTTATCCAAAGCAACTTCCAGGAATAGGGTCACATTACATCAAATTATATTTTCATTTTAATCTTAATCCTTGGGGTAAATTTTGTTGATGAGAACGTCACATCATCAGCATACGGTTAAAGCGGGACACTAGTCACTTTCAGACAGTGCTTGTCGTCAAAATAACTTTTTTCCAAAATCAGTGATTATCTCAAAAGCAACATGGCCGCCGTTTACAGATTCTAGGCTGTGTATTAACGCAGGCTTCTTTTATTTTTTTTATTTTTTCAGCACACACACACAGTACAGACAGGTAGTGGATCATGAGGAGATATTCACTGATTTTGACAAAAAGTGATTTTGACAACAAGCGTTCTCCAGAATCACTGACTCCACCTTTCAAAGATGTTTCATTTCATGTAGGTGTAAATAATGACTTAATTATGACTAAAACTAAACAGAACAAATAGAGTTACAACATCTGCCGTGCTCCCAAATCCTTAAATTGAACTCAAGGCATCACGGGGGCTGGAATAAGGATTATAATTATAGTAGCCTGGCAGTAAATGTCTCACCGATCTGAAACAGCTGTTGTTGTAGCGGCGTGCCCGTCTGTCCTGTCTGTTGCCCGGCAGCGGCCTGAGGGGCGGGGGCAGTCATCGTGGCTCCTCCCCCTCCTCCCCCACTGAACCCAGTGAACCCCCCAGAGAAGAAGTTTCCATTTCCTGATCCGTTCATCGGCTGGTTAAACTGGAATCCTGAAACACAGAAAAACAGAAACACATATTCTATAAAAAATGTGATTCTTTCATTAGTTATTTTAAGTCCTTACCGACCCTGACCCAAGACTAACCCCCAAACCCCCCCCCCCCCACACACACACACACACACACACACACACACACACACTTTGTATGTGTGAATGTATGTCATGTAAATCTCTACCTCCCGTGGTTGAAAAGTGCCATAAGGATGTGATGTCCCTTACTGTCTGCATCACTCCTGACTGTCCCTTACTCTCTGCATCACTCCTGTCTGCCTCGCCTTATGTAAAATCTATCTATCTATCTATCTATCTATCTATCTATCTATCTATCTATCTATCTATCTATCTATCTATCTATCTATCTATCTATCTATCTATCTATCTATCTATCTATCTATCTATCTATCTATCTATCTATCTATCTATCTATCTATCTATCTATCTATCTATCTATCTATCTATCTATCTATCTATCTATCTATCTATCTATCTATCTATCTATCTATCTATCTATCTATCTATCTATCTATCTATCTATCTATCTATCTATCTATCTATCTATCTATCTATCTATCTATCTATCTATCTATCTATCTATCTATCTATCTATCTATCTATCTATCTATCTATCTATCTATCTATCTATCTATCTATCTATCTATCTATCTATCTATCTATCTATCTATCTATCTATCTATCTATCTATCTATCTATCTATCTATCTATCTATCTATCTATCTATCTATCTATCTATCTATCTATCTATCTATCTATCTATCAGGGCTCACCAGCCTGTATGAACCTGAGGGCTACTTCATGGGTACTGAGTCATACGAAGGGCGCCCAGTTTGATACACTTTTCTGAAATAACACATCTGCTCAGTTTGCCTTTAGTTCTATATTATTATTAATGATTAATGATACTCATCTATGTGAAGACACTGATCAGGTTAATGATTTCTCACAATAATGATCAACAATGACTTAAAAAAGGTGGAAACAGATTATTATGCTATTTTTAGAACAGGCCTGCGGGCGCCTCATATGGTCCCCGCGGGCACTGTGTTGGTGAGCCCTGGTGTAGATTTTAAGATAAAGAGTCAAAGCCCCTCACCCAAAGTAAACGTCAAACTCTGATGCATTCAGTGCTGTACATTTTGCAGCATGAATGATTGTTATTAGTGTAGATGTTAAGATATAGAGTCAAAGCCCCCTTACCTCCTCCTCCGGTGGGTCCGGGCGCCCCCCCGAACCCCCCTGCGCCCCCTCCTCTCCCCCCTCTCCATGACTCATAGTGGGGGAGGGGCTTCTGCTTCTTCCTCAGGACCTCCTCTTTGTCTGGGACACAAGACACAGGGGAACGTTTTTAGATTATAACTACTTCATTCATTTTTGTCTGGAACACAAAATTCACATTATATCACTTATAAAGCTCTTTTCCCTGGTTTTTCACAGACCCAAAGCGCTCTACATTGTTTTGTACACATTCACCCATTCACACACACATTCATACACCGATAGCAGCAGCAGCTACCACGCAGGGTGCAAGCTAACTATCAGGAGACATTTAGGGTTCAGTGTCTCTTTGCCCAGGGACACTTGGACATGTGGCGGGGAGGCAGGGGATCGAACCACCGACCCTGCAATCGAGAGGCGACCTCCCTGCCCACTTCGCCACTGCCGCCCCATCTATCCATCCATACAACCGAATACCAATAATGACATCAAAGGAAAACATTTTAAAAAGGTGTAGTCAGTGATTCTGGAGAACGCTTGTTGTCAAAATAACTTTTTGGTCAAAATCAGAGAATATCTCCTCATGATCCACTACCTGTCTGTACTGTGTGTGCACTGAAAACAAATCCAGTGTTAATACACAGCCTAGGCTCTGTAAACGGGCATGTTGCTAGCTACTGTAGGCCCCCTTGTTTATAACCGGTTACATACAAGTTTACAGAGCCTAGGCTGTGTATTAACACATAGCGGATCGTGAGGAGACATTCACTGATTTTTGACAAAAAGTGATTTTTTTCAACAACAAGCGTTCTCCAGAATCACTGACTCCACCTCTAACAGCAGAAGGAATAGAACACTTTGAGTAATGATTTGTTCTCGTTCACTTTTCAATTTAACTTATCTACTTTTTCTTTCGTATTCTATTTTATACTGTTTTATACATACTGTTTTATACATACTGTTTTATACACACTGTTTTATACACACTGTTTTATACACACTGTTTTATACACACTGTTTTATACACACTGTTTTATACACACTGTTTTATACATACTGTTTTATACATACTGTTTTATACATACTGTTTTATACACACTGTTTTATACACACTGTTTTATACATACTGTTTTATATTGCACAGAGATTGCACTACTTAGTATTTAGACTTTATCTAACGTAAATATCGTTTATGTTTATCTTATTTAACTCCAACTGCACTGAGGCCCAGAGAGGAACGTATGTGTTGCATATATCAGAACTGACAATTAAAGACTTTGACTTTGGGGGCGCCCTTAGCTCAGTTGGTAGGGCGCCCCCCCCCCTCCCGGGCCGGGCCCAGCAGCAGACCCGGGTTTGATTCCCACCCGCGGTCGTTCTCTGCATGTCACTCCCCTCTCTGCCCCATTTCACCTCTGTCTCTACACTGTCAATAAAGCATAAAAATGCCCCAAAAAAAATATCTTAAAAAAAAAACTTTGACTTTTGACTTTGAGAACAGGGTTTCGTTGGCGTTACACGGGGAAGTTTAGATTTTACAAATCGTGGGACGACTGAAAACATGTTATTGTCTTCAGCTGAACTTTCCTTAAATATTCGTTCTCACGTTAACGTCAGAGTGAGTAGGTGAAGACTGAAACTCTGCGCACGCCAAATGCCAAACATCTCCACCGAGGGAAAAACCCCAAAAACAACCTTTTACCCCAAAAAAACAAAATCCATCTTCCCGGGGATTTCACAGGCTAACCTTTGGACATACATCAACTAAACTTTCCATAATCATTCTCTGCACTATTCTGAAGGTTATGACAGAAGGATTTGTTCATATGTTGTTCACTGTCTGATTTATGAGACATTTTCTTCTCCATAGAGTCTCAGTCCTCTTCACAGCAGACCCGGGTTAGAATCCAGCCCGGGTCGTTCTCTGCATGTCATTCCCCTCTCTGACACATTTCATCTCTGTCTCTACAAACT
>OX442358.1:32010933-32025933 GCA_949357725.1 Hyperoplus immaculatus | reverse complement strand
GTAGTTGATGAACTGAGCTTCAGTCATCCTGCAAAACACACAAACAATCAACTGATGAGAAGACGTTTCACACACTCGTACAGGAAGAGAGAGAGAGAGAGAGAGAGAGAGAGAGAGTGTGTGTGTGTGTGTCTCCTGACTCACTTTAATTCCCCGTCCACGAGGTAAAAAGTCCACAATTAAAAAGAAAAAACAAACAAAATAACAAAGAAAATAAATCCAGTTTCACTTTCAGATGACGGCGAGAGAGCTGCTTCTTCTCTGCTTGTTTTTCTCTAACCCTCCCTCCCTCCCTCCCTCTCTCTCTCTCTCTTTCCCCCTCTTTCTCCCCCTCTTTCTCTCTGTGTTTGTCTCTCTCTCTGTCTCTGTGTATGTGTGTGTCTCTCTCTCTTTCGCTCTGTTTGTGTATATCTGTGTGTTTCTCTCTATCTCTCTTTCCCCCTCCCTCTCCCCCTCTTCCTCTCTCTCTCTGAGTTTGTCTCTCTCTCTGTCTCTCTCTCTCTGTCTCTCTCTCTGTCTCTCTCTCCCGCTGTGTGTGTGTGTCTCTCTCTGCCTGTGCTCCTGTGTGTGTGTCTCTCTCTCTGTTTGTATGTGTTTCTCTCTGTGTCTGTGTGTGTATGTGTCTCTTTCTCTCTCGCTCTGTCTCTGCAAGTGTGTGTGTGTGTGTGTGTGTGTGTGTGTGTGTGTGTGTGTGTGTTTCAGTCACTTCCAGGAAGTGGCCTGTCGGAGGAAAACCCCCAGAATCCCACAGCAGCAGAAAGGGGCGTGTCCTAAGCCTGAGCTGATGATGTCATCGCAAACACTTCTGCAGTGAATCAGGCAAAGAATTCTTCATAGAGACACAGACAGACTTCCAAGCACTTAAAGGAATACTTCCCCCAAACGGAACCGGTGTTCTATCTTTATAAAATCTAATTTTACACCAATGAGGACATATTTATGAATGAGGATATTGATTTTAGCTGATGAATTACTTAAAATGTTACACAGTGTCCCTTTAAAGGAATACTTCACCCATACGGAACCGGCGTTCTATCATTATAAAATCACTATTATAAATAAAGTACTAAAGTCTGTCCACAATCCTAGGCTCTGGAACATTCCCTGCATTCCAAATCACATACTCTGTCTTTTTACTACACTACATACTAAAGTACAGAAGAGTTTTAGTCTTTTTACTACACTAAATACTAAAGTACAGAAGAGTTTTAGTCTTTTTACTACACTACATACTAAAGTACAGAAGAGTTTTAGTCTTTTTACTACACTACACACTAAAGTACAGAAGAGTTTTAGTCTTTTTACTACACTACACACTAAAGTACAGAAGAGTTTTAGTCTTTTTACTACACTACATACTAAAGTACAGAAGAGTCTTAGTCTTTTTACTACACTAAATACTAAAGTACAGAAGAGTTTTAGTCTTTTTACTACACTACATACTAAAGTACAGAAGAGTTTTAGTCTTTTTACTACACTACATACTAAAGTACAGAATAGTTTTAGTCTTTTTACTACACTACATACTAAAGTACAGAAGAGTTTTAGTCTTTTTACTACACTACATACTAAAGTACAGAAGAGTTTTAGTCTTTTTACTACACTACATACTAAAGTACAGAAGAGTTTTAGTCTTTTTACTACACTACACACTAAAGTACAGAAGAGTTTTAGTCTTTTTACTACACTACATACTAAAGTACAGAAGAGTTTTAGTCTTTTTACTACACTACATACTAAAGTACAGAAGAGTTTTAGTCTTTTTACTACACTACATACTAAAATACAGAAGAGTTTTAGGGCCACAGAATAGACACACAGACAGACTTCCAAGTACTTTAGTTTGTCCACAATCGTAGGCTTTGTAAACTGCTACCTGAAGCCTATACACAGTCTGTATACACAGGCTGCACTATGTTATGCCCTTATAAGGTACACCTTCTTTAGTTTGCTGCATATTGTAGTTTAGTTTAAACTTAAAGGAATACTTCACTCATACGGTACCGGCGTTCTATCATTATAAAATCACTGTTATAATATAATGAATGAGGTTTTTCTTCCCTCAGTCTTCCCTTGGCCCAGCTGTCCTGTTAATCCTGACCCTATATTGTGTGTCACATATTGCAGAAATGGACTATACTGACTATACTACTACGAACACACATGCATTGTTTCAGAGGTTTTACAAATATTTCCATGTCAATCATCAAACATAGTGAAATTTAAAAGCGACATAAACTGTAAACTGGTCGAACACTTAAAGCTGCAGTGTGTAGAATTTTGGGTTTTATTTCCTAGCAGATTTTGTAGAAAGTAATTATAATATCCATAAGTACATTTAATTTAGTGCATAATAGCTGACAATTTTTTTTTGAATTATTTTTTTTCCCTTAGAAAGGGTCTCATATATGTCCATATTTCTGCATATTTTGGACCAAGGCCTAGTGCCGCCATCTTGAAAGTGTCATAGTTGGAATGTCATCAGGTGCATTGTTTAAAATTTAGAATTGTTCTTGTCCTTGAAGGCCACTGTAGCTTCTGTTATTATTCTAAAGGGGTGGGGTTACCCAGGGAGCGTTGCATTCTAGAACTTTGTAGAACTTTCTTGATGATGTCATACTACACACTGCACCTTTAACACTTGATTCATTCTTTCAGCACACACACACACACACACACACACACACACACACACACACACACACACACACACACACACACACACACACACACACAGAGCAGAGACACACACACACACACACACACACACACACAGAGCAGAGACACACACACACACACACACACAGTACAGACAGGTAGTGGATCATGTGGAGATATTCACTGATTTTGACTAAAAGTGATTTTGACAACAAGCATTCTCCAGAATCACTGACTCCACCTTTAAAGGGAAGTTCCCCTCGAATGACATTCAAACATTTTCATACTCTACTAATGTTTACCCAGACTGCACCTGGGAAAACCCTGATTAATTCAACTGAAGAACACATTAAATGTTGTGTTTGAGTTGTGTCTGTGTGTGTGTGTGTGTGTATCTGCTCTGTGTGTGTGTGTGTGTGTGTGTGTGTGTGCGCGTGTCTCTGCTCTGTGTGTGTATGTCTCTGCTCTGTCTCTCTGTGTGTGTGTGTGTGTGTGTGTGTGTGTATCTGCTCTGTGTGTGTGTGTGTGTGTGTGTGTGTGTGTGTGCGCGTGTCTCTGCTCTGTGTGTGTGTGTGTATGTCTCTGCTCTGTCTCTCTGTGTGTGTGTGTGTGTGTGTGTGTGTGTGTGTGTATCTGCTCTGTCTCTGCTCTGTGTGTGTGTGTGTGTGTGTGTGCACGTGTCTCTGCTCTGTGTGTGTGTGTGTGTGAGTGTTTGTGTGTGTGTGTGTGTGTGCACGTGTATCTGCTCTGTCTCTGCTCTGTGTGTGTGTGTGTTCCCTAAAAAAAAAATCCAAAAATATAGTTCTACAAAAAACAAAAACAAAGATGGTTGAATAAACCGAACACAATAGACCATATGTAAGGCCCAACCTGTGGATCTAAAGCCTCCTCACAGACCTGACTGTCTCTGTCACTTCCTGTGTTTTTACGCCTGGCTATGACTCATCGCTGACGAAAGCCAATCAGAACGCAGAGATTCATTAACATGTAAAACCCCATAGAGGGAAATCACCTCTGTGATTTCACCTTTGAGTTTCTCATCATAACAAACTTCTTAGAAAAGACAGTTCCAGTCCCCATATTATCTAGTAATTAGTAGAAAAAGGATTTAGGATCTCCTGATTCTTGTGGCCAGATTTAGTATGGTTAGAAATACCCGGATGTCTACTAGATCCGGCCAAGATTTTTAGACTTGAAAACTGCATCCTATTTTATTTTAATTTTTTTTAACCTTTATTTCTACAGGTAAATCCCATTGAGGCCGGAGACTCTTTATCAAGGGAGACCTGTTTTCCTTTCCCACGTTACCATTCACACACACATTCATACACCGATAGCAGCAGGCTAACTATCGACATTCACACGAGGCAAGGTGGGTGAAGTGTCTTGCCCAAGGACACAACAACTATGACACAGGTGGCAGGGCGGGGATCGAACCTCCAACCCTTTGATCATCGGCCGACCCGCTCTACCACCTGAGACACAGTCGCCCATAATCCGGTGCGCAACAGAAGTGACGTCACATCGACGGTCAGATTAATGGTCAGATGTAATATGTAGAATAGAAAAAAGAAAGAGGAGGAGATTTGGAACACAGGGAAAGTATAGAGTCTAGAGCTGCCCTCGACTAAGACCACCACCGAGCAGCTTCAATATGAACAATACATTTCTACTTTAAAAGGTGCAGTGTGTAATATGACATCATCAAGAAAGTTCTACAAAGTTCTAGAATGCAACGCTCCCTGGGTAACCCCAACCCTTTAGAATAATAACAGAAGCTACAGTGGCCTTCAAGGACAAGAACAATTCTACATTTTAAACAATGCACCTGATGACATTCCAACTATGACACTTTCAAGATGGCGGCACTAGGCCTTGGTCCAAAATATGCAGAAATATGGACATATATGAGACCCTTTCTAAAGGAAAAAATAATAATTCAAAAAAAAATTTTCAGCTATTATGCAGTAAATTAAATGTACTTATGGATATTATAATTACTTTCTACAAAATCTGCTAGGAAATAAAACCCAAAATTCTACACACTGCAGCTTTAAAGGAACCAGATGATATTAAACGGATACGAGTAAATGGCGGCCTAAATAACGTTCGTCCTTAACAGGTTTTAACGACCAAATCACCAAATAAAGAATCATAGATGTGCTGAAGAAGAACTGACCTGAGAGCTCCCGCCATGTCTCAACGTGAGGCCACTCTCTATCTTCTCCTGCAGACAGACAGACAGACAGACAGACAGGCAGACAGGCAGACAGAAAGACAGACAGAAAGACAGACAGAGAGACAGACAGGCAGAGAGATAGACAGACAGACGCACACAGACAGACACAGATACAGGCAGTCAGACAGGGAGGCAGGCAGGCAGACACACACACACACACACACACACACAGACACACACACACACACACACACAGACAGACACACACACACACATACACACATACACACACACACACACACACACACACACACACATGGTCAATCAGCTGTTTGAAATGATGATGTGATGTCACACTTAAATCTGTCGCAGGGAATTTCCAGTTTTCCTCCTTCGTTTGTTTGTTGTTTGAATGGAGAACAAACAGCAAAGTTCTGCTCTTAAAGGGACAGTCACAACATTCTACTGTTCCTTTAAAGGTTTGTTTACATCTGTTTAGTGCTGTAGAGTACGCAACAGGCTTGGTCTTAGCTCAGGCCTAGAGAACTCGAGATTCACCCTGCGTTCCGAATCGCATACTTTCTACTATATAGTTTGGTAGAAAAAAGATTTAGGATGTCCCGATTCTTGTGGCCAGATTTAGGATGGTTAGAAGTACCCGGATGTCCTACTTCATCCGGGCCAAGATTGTTAGTGTTGAAAACTGCATCCTATTTGGGCGATTCTGACCCACAATCCAGTGCGCACGTGAAGTGACGTAACATCGACGAAGCCTTTCGAAACAAACAGGGATGAGACGGATATAAAAGCAAGAGGCAAGATCAAGGAGCCATGTTATGATGAAATAAGAGAGTAAAGTATGTCCCAATAGTATGCCTACTGCATCCTAACTAGATTCTTTTTATCGTCGGATGTAGTATGTAGAATAGAAAAAAGAAAGAGTATGTGATTCGGAACGCAGGGTATATGTCAATACCAAAGCTGTGGGAATATCGCTAATTCTCCTGTCTGACACAAGTCGAGACACTGCAGGTGAAATAGGGTAACATTTTTAAAATACAAAAATCTAGCCAATACACTGACCAACGCTTGAACAAAACACGGTATTGCCTGCATTGTTTCGCCTTAAAGAAGTAGTCAGTGATTCTGGAGAACGCTTGTTGTCAAAATCACTTTCTGTCAAAATCAGTGAATATCTCCTCATGATCCACTACCTGTCTGTCTGTACTGTGTTAATACACAGCCTAGGCTCTGTGCATGGACATGATACTAGCTAAGGTGGGCCCTTTGTTTACATACCAGTTTACAGAGCCTAGGCTGTGGATTAACACTGGGTAGTTTTTCAGCGTACAGACAGCACAGACAGGTAGCGGATCATGAGGAGATATTCACTGATTTTGACAGCAAGCTCTCTGACTCCACCTTTAACACTAAACTCATCTTCCGTTTGTGTTCTGAACAGTTAGTCCGAAACGCCTGTAATAATAATACATATTATAACATACAGTATAGGCTATGTGAGGGAATTTTGGGTCTTTAGTCTTAAATCTTTCCCATTAATATTACAACTAAAGACCCCAAATTCCCTCACATTTAAATAGAAAAGGATAAAGAAAATGGGCCATAAAGTCACTTCAGTAAATTTCCTCTGTTGCACAATCTGATCAGAGACGCAGAAACATTTCGTCTTCTAGATAATCACTCACTCATCGATCCATCGGTTCAGTTTCACAATAAAAGACCAGGAAAGCACAAAACACATGAAGTCAAAATGTATTTCTATGGCGCATTTAAAAACACCACCAGTTGAACCAAAGTGCTGTACAAGATACACTACACAACAACATATCAGATACATGAGGAAAGTACGGTCTCAACTTGTGTTAAAGGCCAATGCAACAAAAAGTGAGTCTTCAGCAACGTTTTAAACTGGTCAGCTTTACAGGGATCCAAGTAGCCTGTAGCCTATATAAAGAAATGCGCAGTTTCTTCATGGTTGTAACCCATTTTTCTCAGCTCTGTCTTTTTACCTTCAAACTGACAGATTCTACGTCATTAAATTCTGTGCGTGACGTAACAGCTAAACGAGTTATCGACCCGCTGCGGTTTGTAGAAATAAAAGAGTTTAAAGGTGAGCTTTTACCTGTGTGTCTGTCTGTCTGTCTGTCTGTATGTTTCCACCGAGAATCACAGAACTCCAAAACTGAGCTGCAACGTTTTCTACAACAGCACAGAAGCACTGAGGTAAACGTCTGGTGTGTGTCTTTCAAAATAAAATATAAAACAAAGGGAACAACGTTTGTTTCTGCTGTTACCTTAATGTGTAACTGCGCCCTTGTGCTTGTTGTTAGAGATAGAAGCTGAATTACATTACTTTGTTGTTAAGGAACACATATATGCTGGTGTTAATATTGAAAAAAATTGTAATATGTTAAATATCGGCAATTTAAGAGTTTTTTTTCGTTTTAGATTATTCTGGTAAATCTGTCAGAGAATTTGCTTGAACAATAAGTAACGTGCTTGTTTTTAATCATGTTTAAAGTGCTTCTACAGTGTTTTTATTACGTATTTCAAATTAATTATTTTACTTTATCAATTCCATTTTTATTTAAAATGGGCAGTTAAATAAAAAAGGCTTTTATTGTGAAGGCCGGGCCAGTGCTCCGGTGTTGTCGCCATGGTGACCGGCAGCCTGTCAATCAGAGCGGAAAGCCCCGCGAGCTCGAGGGGAATTCCGGTGCCACGTTACAAATACTGCCCGCTGATTGGTGGAAAGAGACGTAACAAATACAGGGCGCTGATTGGGTGGAAGGAAGAGAGGAGCCACGCCCATCTCATGGAACACAGAAATGAAAAAAAAAGGATATATAAAATAAAATAAAATAAATACTCAAATATATATAAACACAATAGATAGATAAATAAATAAATGTAAAAATAATAAATAAAATATTAAAAATTATTTTAATCTGAAATTTTTTTTCTAAACAAAAAATTAAAACAAAAACAAAACAAAAACACAAAAAAAATAGATGAAACTGATCTCATCTCATCTCAAACATAAAACTAGAAATATAGGCTGCGTTCCGAATCTCATACTTTCTACTATATAGTATGGTAGAAAAAAGATTTAGGATGTCCCGATTCTTGTGGCCAGATTTAGGATGGTTAGAAGTACCCGGATGTCCTACTTCATGCGGCCAAGATTGTTAGTGTTGAAAAGTGCATCCTATTTGGGCGATTCTGACCCACAATCCAGTGCGCACGTGAAGTGACGTCACATCGACGAAGCCTCCATATGAAAACAAACGGGGATGAGACGGATATAAAAGCAAGAGGCAAGATCAAGGCGCCATGTTATGATGAAATAAGAGAGTAAAGTATGTCCCAATAGTATGCCTACTGCATCCTAACTAGATTCTTTTTATCGTCGGATGTAGTATGTAGAATAGAAAAAAGAAAGAGTATGCGATTCGCAACGCAACCATAATAAAAAAGTAACAAATGCAGCCCGCTGATTAGTGGAGAGGACAGAAGACCCACCCATCTCTGAACGCTGAAGCAGTGTCATGTGCTCAAAAGACAAGAAAAAAATAAATAAATAAAAATTAAAAAAAAAATGTAATCCGAAAATATATTTTTTTAAATACAAAAAAATTCAACCAAATAACAAAAAAAATACTTAACATATTAAAAAAAAATTATTATTATTTATACGAAAAATAATCATAATTTCCTTTTAATATAAAACTAAAATAAAACAATTAAAAAAAACACACAAAACACACACTGTTGACTTTGTGACTTTATTTTTGCAATATTTTTATTTTGCAACATTTCGTTTTAAAAAAAAAAAAATTGTAATAACTCCCTCTCTGAGTCTCACAGCCCCGTTAGAGAGATGAACCATTAGTGCGCCTTCAAAAAGAAAACTTCTGATTAATTTCATAAAGCTTTGGTTTCACAATAACAATGGGTTTATTTTACCTGCATTGATCAGTGTTAAAGACCTACTTCACCGGTGGGAATATGAAGGTGTATTGAACTCTGAGATCCTATGTAGTATAAATGTGCAAAACGTTTAGAAATCAGTTCATCCAAGCCTGAGAAAAGGCAGAAAGAGTGTCTAACCCTACAGTTTCCCATGTGTGACATCATACATGGTAAAATGTAGGGTTAGGATTAACAGGACAACTGGGCCAAGGGAAGACTGAGGGAAGAAAAACCTCATTCATTATATTGTGATAGTGATTTTATAATGATAGAACGCCGGTTATGTGTGGGTGAAGTATTCCTTTAACATGAGACTGGTTTAGAGTCAACTGACTGGCAGACAGTAAACGAGGATCCGATCATCGTTAAAGCTTTGTTTCATGGTTTGGTAAGGCTTTTAAATCTACGTCCACGGTCCCAAAAAGGTTTCTGAGCTACACACTGCAGTATGGCAGTATGTTTATACACTGTTAAAGATAAAATCAACTGTCTGTCTTTATCTCTCTCTCTTTTCTATCTGTCTCTCTCTCTCTCTCTTTCCCTCCCTCCATCTCTCACCCTCCCTCAATCTCTCTCTGTCTCCCTCTCCCTGTCTGTCCCTCCATCTCTCTCCCTCTCCCTCTCCCTCCATCTCTCTCCTTCCATCCCTCCCTCTCTCTCTCTCCCCATCTCTCTCCCTCCCTCCCTCCCTCACTCTCTCTTTCTTTGCAGCAAATTAAAGCAGAATATAGAAATAAAAATAGTAGAACATATCTTTACATAAATGACCTGAATCCATCGGCTGACAGAGGAAAGGGAATGTAAGATCTGAGTTCTAAAAACACCAGAATGCTCCTTTAATAAAGCAAGTACATCTTAAAGCTGTAAAGGCACATTGTGTAAAATAACATAACATACAATACATTCTATATTCTTGACCCTGTAAGTTCATAACAATGTGGACATCGGCATGTGAACCCCGACTGTTCTGATTGTTAAACAATCTTTAAAAGGCGCTACGAGGAACTTTTAAATATTTCTGAAACAGTCTCATTTTTCCTCTGATGATCATAAATTACATGTAACAGCAAAACGAGACCATCAGTGCAAAGAATGCTATTTTTATATAGTTTTTCTTAATGCCTTTGTCATGGGTATACGCTCACCGAGGAACAACAGCTGGCGTGGTAAAAACACTACCGCTTTTGACCAAAGGGGGGCGCTAGAAAATTAACAATTTTCATTGTAAACTTTGTTGTTATTGAGAATTTTACTTGATATTAAGGGGAGGCACAGCAGGCATTTTTCTGTCTATGTATCTTCCATAACATGTCTTCTTTCATACTAGTATAAATCAAAAGGTCCGACATGTACATTCAGGTGTTTATTTGACTAAACCTTGTCTGTTTGCGTCTGTATATTTCTCCTATACAACCATCTTTAACGGACATTATCTCAACATTAGTTTTTTTTCTCTCAATACTCTGAACCAAAAATCTACAACTTCTAAAGCACTTACATCAACTAAACTTTCCATAATCATTCTCAGCACTATTCTGGTAAAATTTAGGTCTTGACAGAGATGCATTTTCAAGCATAATTAGTTAGATATTGCGACATGTGCATAATTATTCAAACATTGCTAAAAAATAGTTGTTTTAACTAGAGCTGCAACGATTAATCGACAAATCGATTATTAATCGATTATCAAAATAATCGCCAACTGTTTTGATAATCGATTAATCGTAATTTTTTTTTAATAAAAAATGTCCAAATTCTCTGATTTCAGCTTCTCAAATGTGAATATTTTCTGGTTTCTTTAATCCTATTATGACAGTAAACTGAAATATCTGTGTGTTTTGGACATAACAATACATTTGAGGACGTCAACATGGGCTTTGGAAAATTGATCACCTTTTTTTTTTTTTACCATTTTCTGACATTTTACGGACCAAAACACTAATCGATTAATAATCGATTAATCGAGAAAATAATCGACAGATTAATCGATTATCAAAATAATCGTTAGTTGCAGCCCGAGTTTTAATGTCAAGTAGTCAACTGGTTAAGTGTCATGATGATATCTATAAGTTAAACATGTTAAACCCCTGTCCCGCCCACTCACACACAATGTCTGAGAGATGTCCTGTCTCAAGCTAGAGAAAATCAGATACTCGCTTCGTCAGTCCAGTGCAGGGTTTCAGGAAGCATGAGGACCTTTTCTGGCCTCATTTCAAGCTCTGTGAACTGGCAGTGACTTGGGAGGGGTTATTTTTGGGGCTTTTTTAATTGTATTTACTTTTTATATTTCTTTTATTGTTTGTTTTGAAGTGTCCTCAGTAGTTGTTTATCTGTTCTTTTCATTTCAACCTTTGAGTAACAATGAACAACCTGGCACTTCATACGAATAATAAAAATAAAGCGATTTTGATTTTAAACATGTTAAACCCCTGCAGTGTCTTGAGTACACATACTGTTGTCCACATGTTGAAGGCAGAATGGTGTAGAGGTTTTTCTCTGTTCTATTAAGGCTTTTAAATATTTATTTACTGTATATATATGATTTGGTGATTGTCCCTTTAAAGCTATTTTTGAATTTTTGTGAATTTTTCATTCACAATGTAAACGCTGGATAGACAAGACAGGTAACAGGCAGATAGACGTGTGTGTGTGTGTGTGTGTGTGTGCGTGTGTGTGTATTACTGTGTGTGTGTGTGTGTGTGTGTATATTACTGTGTGTGTGTGTGTTTGTATATTACTGTGTGTGTGTGTGTGTGTGTGTGTGTGTGTGTGTGTGTGTGTGTGTGTGTGTGTGTGTGTGTGCATTACTGTGTGTGTGTGTGTGTGTGTGTGTGTATATTACTGTGTGTGTGTGTGTTTGTATATTACTGTGTGTGTGTGTGTGTGTGTGTGTGTGTGTGTGTGTGTGTGTGTATTACTGTGTGTGTGTGTGTGTGTGTGTGTGTGTGTGTGTGTGTGTGTGTGTATATTACTGTGTGTGTGTGTGTTTGTATATTACTGTGTGTGTGTGTGTGTGTGTGTGTGTGTGTGTGTATTACTGTGTGTGTGTGTGTGTGTGTGTGTGTGTGTGTGTGTGTGTGTGTTTGTGTATTACTGTGTGTGTGTGTGTGTGTTTGTGTATTACTGTGTGTGTGTGTGTGTATTACTGTGTGTGTGTGTGTGTGTGTGTGTGTGTGTGTGTGTGTGTGTGTGTGTCTGTCTATGTGAAGATGAGTCCTGAAGCGTTGTAAACTTGGAAGACTTTCTCGATGGCGTTGACATACGCGGCCGTCCTCAAGTCCAGACCGAGGTTATGCTTATTGGCTGTTCGCATGATCGCCTGCAATACGAGAGAGAGGAGGATTAGTGTGTGTGTGTGTGTGTGTGTGTGTGTGTGTGTGTGTGTGTGTGTGTGTGTGTGTGTGTGAGTGTGGGGGGTGGGGGAGGTTGTGTGTGAATGTGAGTGAGTGAGTGAGTGAGTGAGTGAGTGAGTGAGTGAGTGAGTGAGTGAGTGAGTGAGTGAGTGAGTGAGTGAGTGAGTGCGAGCGAGCGAGTGTTTCTGTGTGTGTGAGTGAGTGAGTGAGTGAGTGAGTGAGTGAGTGAGTGAGTGAGTGTGTCTGTCTGTCTGTTACCTTGGCAGAGCGCTCCATGGTGAAAGCCAGACCTGAGTGGACGATGTCTTTCTCAGACGCGCCCTGAAACAAAACAAAACATGTTTAAACAAAAGCACAGAAGAAGAATATAACAGGAAGAGTATTATTAGTAGTTCTGTGGGTACTATAGCTGTGTCTCAATTAAGGGGCCGCAGTCTACGAAGGCTGCATTTGAAGACCGATTGCGTCATAGCGGCGCGTTAAGGCTTGTCCTACTTTGAAGGCTCCTTGCAAGGCTCCTCATATGCGGCCGAGAAATGCAGCCTTCGTTTCACGGTTTTGAAGGCTGCAACAGATGGATCCTTCGCAGCCCAACATATCCCAAGATTCATTGTGTTTTTTTCAGAGATGGCATAAAATAAAATAAAAAATAACAAAACAGCAACGTGTTGCTCCATCTTCTTAACTTTTATCTTCCTTTCTTTTTTTCTTGTACTTTTTTTTCTTCTCGTCTGGTAGGCAACTTCTTTTTCTTTTTTCCTCCGTTGACAAGGCTGTCTCCGTTGGCAGCTATCAGGGTTGCTAGGCAGCACAGGAGTGGCGAGTTGTCACGCAAGGTAACGGTTTGTTACGCAAACCGGAAATGCTCGTAAACGGAGACCTGCGGAGACCGTCGATTCGGCCTTCACGGGCTATGGCCTTCATAGACCTCGTAGACCGCGTCCTTAGAAGGCTGCGGCCCCTCGATTGGGACACAGCTTGTGTGAAGGTCTGGGCCAAATAATTAGAATGTAGAACAATTGGTTCGTTAGGTTTGTATTCAAAAGCTTATAGTTTTTTTTAAATATTTTTACTTTCAATAAAACTAGACTGTCACATTAATGAGACTGCAGGGCGGGTGGAAAAAGCTTTCAAGTACTGTGTAAATGGAGCAATAAAGTATTAATTGAACTATTCTGCCCCCTACTGGATCCATTTGGAACTGCATCAAACTCCTGTATGCTTTACATTGTGAGTAATATTGTTGATTTTAACGTTTGTTTTTTGAAATATGTATTTTTAGAAAATAGTATTATTGTGTGTGAGTGTGTGTGTGTGTGTGTGTGTGTGAGAGTGTGTGAGTGTGTGTGTGTGTGTGTGTGTGTGTGTGTGTGTGTGTGTGTGTGTGTGTGTGTGTGTTTTTACTCACAGAGACTCTGGCCTGGAACTCAGATGTTGGGACAACGGGGATCGCTCCGCCATGTTTCCCAAACTTCCTCTCTAAACTTTCCTGAACCGACACTGAAGAGACAGACAGACAGACAGACAGACAGGGGGAGAGACAGACAGACAGACAGACAGACAGGGGGAGAGACAGACAGACAGGGGGAGAGACAGACAGACAGGGGGAGAGACAGAGGAAGAGACAGACAGACAGGGGGAGAGAGGGACAGAGGGAGAGACAGACAGACAGGGAGACAGAGGGAGAGACAGACAGACAGAGGGAGAGAGAGACAGACAGGGGGAGAGAAAGACAGACAGACAGACAGGGGGAGAGACAGACAGACAGGGGGAGAGACAGGGGGAGAGACAGACAGACAGGGAGAGAGAGGGAGAGAGGGATAAAAATAAATAATTAGAGAGTGATTAAAGAGAGAGACGGAGAGCGATATGAGATTTTTTCTCTCTGTATAATTGACTGATGTTCAGGCAATCCAAAATACAGACAAAATTATTAAATATATAAATAAAAATAAAAAAATCTTAGAACTAGTATTATTGAAAATTATGAAAATATATATTTTTTTAAAAAACACAAAAAATACTTCAAAAATATAAAATATTTAACACAATTTTTTTAATTTTTTCAAAACAGCAAGAATGACGTCTCGGCCTTTCACTCTTTAAATAATAAAACACATTGAATAATAGAATAATCTAAGCTCACTGAGCAGGTGGTAGTTTGAGTCTCTCTCGTATTTGAAGGTCAGTCGGCCGTAGCTGACGTGATTCAGGTTCTTCAGCCACTCGAAGTACGACACCGTCACTCCACCAGCGTTAAGGTACATGTCCTATAAGGGGGGGAAGGGTTAGTGGTGTGTGTGGGGGGGGGGATGTGTGTGGGTGTGTGTGAGTGTGAGTGTGTGAGTGAGTGAGTGAGTGAGTGAGTGAGTGAGTGAGTGAGTGAGTGAGTGAGTGAGTGAGTGCGTGTGAGAGACAATGGGAGAGGTGTGTGTTTGTGAGTGAGTGAGTGAGTGAGTGAGTGAGTGAGTGAGTGAGTGAGTGAGTGAGTGAGTGACAATGGGAGAGTTGTGTGTTTGTGTGTGTGAGTGAGTGAGTGAGTAAGTGAGTGCGTGTGAGAGACAATGGGAGAGGTGTGTGTTTGTGAGTGAGTGAGTGAGTGAGTGAGTGAGTGAGTGAGTGAGTGAGTGAGTGAGTGCGTGTGAGAGACAATGGGAGAGGTGTGTGTTTGTGAGTGAGTGAGTGAGTGAGTGAGTGAGTGAGTGAGTGAGTGAGTGAGTGAGTGAGTGAGAGTGTGAGGGGGGATTTCTGTGTGTGTGTGTGAGTGTGAGTGTGAGTGAGTGAGTGAGTGAGTGAGTGAGTGTGAGTGTGTGTCCT
>OX442358.1:32000933-32003433 GCA_949357725.1 Hyperoplus immaculatus | reverse complement strand
TTCTCTTACTGTGATGTCACAGAAAGAGAAATGTAGGGATAGACAGTGAGACCATAAAACACTCTTTCTGCCTTTTCTCAGGCTAGGATGATCCGATTTCAATTTTCTTTGCACATTTATACTACATAGGATCTCCGAGTTCAATACACCTTCATATTCAAACCGGTGAAGTAGGTCTTTAAGTGTTTGAGCAAAACAACAACAACCGGAGAACATGAGCATAATCTATAATAATAGAAAAGGAATAATGCTAAAAATATATTCGCAATTATTTAGAGCCAAAATTGGATTGAAATAAAGCGATGTGTTGTATTTTACCTGTATAAATAAAGGTTAATAAAAAATAAAAAATGTTGTTTCCCTATTCAAAAAGGCAAGGCAAGGCAAGTTTATTTCTATAGCACAATTCAAACACAAGGCCACTCAAAGTGCTTCACAGGGGCAAGATTAGAATACATAAAACACATCAGAAGACATTTAAAAGCGAATGAAAAGAAGTAAAACATTTAAATAAAACATAAAGTACAGGTTAAAATGGAAACAGAAAAGTCTTCAGACTCGATTTAAAGGAACTGAGGGTGTGTTACATTTAACCAAAGTAACTCAGTTAAGTTTCTTTATTTGATTCAATTTACACGCGGTACGTCGAAATTCATTCTTCGCATCTCCACTCCCAAAGTCCCCACACTTCAGAGGGGCTCAGATGAATTACACAGACCTATCCTCACCCAAATACCTCTATCAATCTCTTTAGCCTTCCTTCACACACACTCACACACACAGGAAGAGACACACACACACACACACACACACACACACACACACACACACACACACAGGAAGAGACACACACAGACACACACACACACACACACACACACACACACACACACACACACAGGAAGAGACACACACAGACACAGACAGACAGACAGATAGGCAGACAGACAGACAGACAGACAGACAGACAGACAGACAGACAGACAGACAGACAGATAGGCAGACAGACAGACAGACAGACAGACAGACAGACAGACAGGCAGACAGACAGACAGACAGACAGATAGAGAGACAGACAGACAGACAGACAGACAGACAGACACACTAGTTTGAGGACATTGTGTTTAAACTCACAGAGTAATTCTTTGGGTTGATCTTGACTCCGGCTTTGGCTCCACCGAACGGCACATCTAGAAACCATCACAACTAGTTAACAATCTGTGTGTGTGTGTGTGTGTGTGTGTGTGTGTGTGTGTGTGTGTGTGTGTGTGTGTGTGTGTGTGTGTGTGTGTGTGTGTGTGTGTGTGTGTGTGTGTGTGTGTGCTCACCAACAACAGCACATTTATAGGTCATGAGCGATGCCAGAGCTTTGACCTCGTCCTCACAGACATCCATACCGTAACGGATTCCTGAAAAACACAAACAAAAATTAATGTTATTTAATAATATTTGAAAATTATCCACAAATAGATGCTACATGGGGTGTGTTCATGGTGTAGTGGTTAGACCCCCACCCCGCCCCCCCCCCCCCTCCCTCCATATAGTCTCTGTCCTCTTCACAGCAGACCCGGGTTAGAATCCAGCCCGGGTCGTTCTCTGCATGTCATTCCCCTCTCTGTCTGTCTGTCTGTCTGTCTGTCTGTCTGTCTGTCTGTCTGTCTGTCCTCTTCACAGCAGACCCGGGTTAGAATCCAGCCCGGGTCGTTCTCTGCATGTCATTCCCCTCTCTGTCTGTCTGTCTGTCTGCCTGTCTGTCTGTCTGTCTGTCTGTCCTCTTCACAGCAGACCCGGGTTAGAATCCAGCCCGGGTCGTTCTCTGCATGTCATTCCCCTCTCTGTCTGTCTGTCTGTCTGTCTGTCTGTCTGTCTGTCCTCTTCACAGCAGACCCGGGTTAGAATCCAGCCCGGGTCGTTCTCTGCATGTCATTCCCCTCTCTGTCTGTCTGTCTGTCTGTCTGTCTGTCTGTCTGTCTGTCTGTCCTCTTCACAGCAGACCCGGGTTAGAATCCAGCCCGGGTCGTTCTCTGCAGGTCATTCCCCTCTCTGTCTGTCTGTCTGTCTGTCTGTCTGTCTGTCTGTCTGTCTGTCTGTCTGTCTGTCTGTCTGTCTGTCTGTCCTCTTCACAGCAGACCCGGGTTAGAATCCAGCCCGGGTCGTTCTCTGCAGGTCATTCCCCTCTCTGTCTGTCTGTCTGTCTGTCTGTCTGTCTGTCTGTCCTCTTCACAGCAGACCCGGGTTAGAATCCAGCCCGGGTGGTTCTCTGCATGTCATTCCCCTCTCTGTCTGTCTGTCTGTCTGTCTGTCTGTCCTCTTCACAGCAGACCCGGGTTAGAATCCAGCCCGGGTCGTTCTCTGCATGTCATTCCCCTCTCTGTCTGTCTGTCTGTCTGTCTGTCTGTCCTCTTCACAGCAGACCCGGGTTAGAATCCAGCCCGGGTCGTTCTCTGCAGGTCATTCCCCTCTCTGTCTGTCTGTCTGTCTGTCTGTCTGTCTGTCTGTC
>OX442358.1:31993433-31995933 GCA_949357725.1 Hyperoplus immaculatus | reverse complement strand
AGGACAACAAACATCATCCTAAAATCGCTTTCTACACCTTTAAGCAAAAAAAAATAAAAATAAATCTGGTTTCCTGACATTCAAACCAACATAATCCTACAGACTCTTACCTTCAATTTAATCAATCAATAACCTTAATTTTCACTCGAAAGACAAAGAAGTTTCCCTCGTTTACAGTTACGACGAGCGCATACACAATAAACACAAAAACAAGGATAGCATAGGCCTATATTATGAGCAGAAAACATAAATAAAATAGGATAGGCGTACTACAGACGATACCCTGCGTTCCAATTCACAAATCCTACTTTTTCTTTTTACTACACTACATACTAAAGTACAGAAGAGTTTTAGTCTTTTTACTACACTACATACTAAAGTACAGAAGAGTTTTAGTCTTTTTACTACACTACATACTAAAGTACAGAAGAGTTTTAGTCTTTTTACTACACTACATACTAAAGTACAGAAGAGTTTTAGTCTTTTTACTACACTACATACTAAAGTACAGAAGAGTTTTAGTCTTTTCACTACACTACATACTAAAGTACAGAAGAGTTTTAGTCTTTTTACTACACTACATACTAAAGTACAGAAGAGTTTTAGTCTTTTTACTACACTACATACTTAAGTACAGAAGAGTTTTAGTCTTTTCACTACACTACATACTAAAGTACAGAAGAGTTTTAGTCTTTTCACTACACTACATACTAAAGTACAGAAGAGTTTTAGGGCCACAGACAGGAGAGAGAAAAAAAACAGATAAGGAAGATTTTTTTTTCATTATGTCGAGAAATGTCAAGAATAAAGACGAATACTCCAAAATGCTATTGGATTAAGTTGGGCATTTATGTATTTTCAGCATACTACAATATTGACCTGCATATGTATTGGGACATCCTAAATCTTTTTCTGGCGTACTAAATAGTATTGAAGTATGTATGGGGATTGGAACGCAGGGATAAATTAAAAGTGAACACAAAACTTTCACATTATTTTGAAACGACTGAGTGTCTAACAGTCAATCACACACACACACACACACACACACACACACACACACACACACACACACACACACACACACACACACACACACACACACACACACACACACACTAACCAGTTTATCCTCCACGATGGTCGCGCCCCGGTCGAAGAAGCCCTCAACCATGGTGAAGAAATTGGGATCATCGCTCTTGTCAACGGCCTGGCTGTAAGAGCGGTACTTCAGCACAGACGAGGCCGCCGGCAGAGTGCCTTCTGCGGCTAACACGGAGCCAGCGCCCCGGGCGAGCAGCTCTCCGAAACACCGGTACATTCTGTCTGTTTGGTTGGTTGCTGGGGAGGGAGAAGGGAGACGTTTACGGTTCCAGGCAGGGAGACGTTGGTTTGTAGCCGAGAATCGAGCTACAAAGTGGGGGTAAATAAATGAAAAGTTTAGTCCATCAACCACGGCTCCTCCTTCTTCCAACTAACGCCCCTTCCTGGTGTGCGGGCGGTGGCGGTGGGGCCATGTACCTGCGTGTACAATACAGTTTGAATATACATGAAAAAATACACAAAACTACATTAAACTCGACCGTTGGAGCCCGTTAAAGACCCGGTTAGCTTAGCTTTATAGCGCTACGAACAGTTTATTAATGCATTTTACATGTAGAAAGCTTCGACAATGGGAAAATTAAGATGACGAGGCGAAAATTTAACTTATTTTGACACGTTTTGGTGAATGTTTTTAAGCTAACGTCAAGCTAGCTAGAAGGCTACAATAGGCACGAAGAGCACGTCCGGTTATAACAAACACAATAAAAGCATATATTTTTTCATCCCAAAAAATAAATCAATTATAATCTATAAAATATAAAAAATAAATATTCAATATGTTCTAGTCAGGGAAATATCATAAAACATGTCTGATTTTTTTTTTAATGTATATCCTAAAAAATATACGTCAAGATCAAAAATGCATTAGTGCTGTAAATAAATAAATAAAAAAGAATAGCATTTTGTCAGTTTTCTTCAATAGAAACAAATAAAATATATACACTTTAGTTTAGTTTTATAATAATATAATATAAGTGCTTTACAAGGGCACATGCTGCGAGTGTTTCACCTTAAAATAGACAAAAATTAACATACACATTTTTAACATTATTTTAAATTTGTAAATGAATTTTTCTTCTTTACTAAAACTTCCATTATCTCTCCTTCAGTTTTCAAAATGACCGATCGGCCAAAGATCCATGTTTTCCTAGGGGCTCCTCCTCCCGCATCATGCCCAGAATCGGTGCCTGAAACCGGGCTAGAGGAAGAGGAGCGACGCCCTAAAGCCTGGAGGCAGCTGGAGCTCACCTGGCAGGACGGACGACTGAGGCCTAAAACAGGTGAGGCGTTCAAGGACACATTCAAAATGTAGGTTAATGTTACGTGTGTTTAAAATGCACTAGTTTAATCACATTAAAACCATAGGAAACATTCGATTTGATATGAATAATTTGTT
>OX442358.1:31980933-31983433 GCA_949357725.1 Hyperoplus immaculatus | reverse complement strand
GTTTCTGGTATTGTGACGTAAAAATAAAAGCCCCCCCGCGATATTTCTTTTCTTTTCTCTCCTATCTATTTTTTTACTCAGTAACGCAGGTGATATAAAATGTAGCGAAGTACAATACTTCACCATAAACATACTCAAAGTAAAAGTAAAAGTATAGGTTTTAAAAATCACTTGAAAAATTACAAGTACACGAAAAAACTACTCAATTACAGGAACGCGAGTAAATGCAATTCGCTACTTTACACCCCTGACAATTACTGAACATTCTGTATTTACCTGGTGGAGACTTTCTGAAGAAATGGTGAGAATATAAACACATTCTGCACATTAAGGCCAGACAGTGCAGGCATTTATTTTTATTTTTTTGGGCATTTTTCATTGTTTTTTTCAAATTGAAACACAATAAATAATTATCTTGATGTCAGTAATCAACTGGCAAAGTTTATGATGATATCTACACGTTAAAGATATGGTGTGTAACTTTTTCATATGAATGAGTGTCGGTATCTGTACTCCCCCTCACACACAAACGCACACACACACACGCACGCACGCACGCACACATCGACCCTCCCACACATACGCACACATACACACTCTCTCTCTCACACACACACACACACACACACACACACGCACGCACGCACACATCGACCCCCCCACACATACGCACACATACACACTCTCTCTCTCACACACACACACACACACACACACACACACACACACACACACACACACACACACACACACACCATAACGTTTAAATGAAAAAATTAAAATGACATACCTCCATCGTTGACCCCCACCGTCCCTCTCTCTCCCATCCCAGAGATGTTGCCTCCTCCCTGGGTAAAGCCCACGTCTCCCCCCCCTCCCCCCTGGCTGTCTGGCCCCTCCAGCTCGTTGAACAGGCCAGAGAACCCAGACTTCTTCTCCCTCTTGTCCTCGTCGTCTGAACAGTCTCCGTCGTGTTTGTGGAAGATCTTATGGAAGAATCCGCCGTGCTCGTCATCTGAATCCTTCTCCTTCTCTCTCTCTCTCTTCACGTGAAAAGAAAACAGAAATTAATGTTATTACACACAACAAAGCTAGAATGAACTCAAACACCTTTAATGTAAAGTTTATTTACTCTCTCTCTCTTACTCTCACTCTCTTTCCCTCTCTCTCTCTCCCTCTCTCTCTCCCTCCCTCGCTCTCCCCTCCCTCTCCCTCCCTTTCTCTCTCTACCTCTCTCTCCCTCCCTCTCCCTCTCTCCCTCCCTTTCTCTCTCTACCTCTCTCTCCCTCCCTCTCTCTCTCTACCTCTCTCTCCCTCCCTCTCCCTCTCCCTCCCTTTCTCTCTCTCTCCCTCTCTCTCCCTCTCTCTCTCCCTCTCTCTCTCTCTCCCTCTCTCTCCCTCCCTCTCTCTCTCTCTCTCTTCTCAGGCGTTTAAGATTTATATCGAACATGTGAAAAGAAAAAGAGAAACTAATCATCATCGACTCTTATCATTAGACTCAACAGAAAAGATATTAGTAGAATAAAGAATACATAAACCGACAAAACAATCAACCCCCAGTGATAATCAAACAGCGTCATCATTGTACAGCCACAGCCACACACACACACACACACACACACACGGACGGACGGACAGACATACACACACACACACTTTTTACCCTTTACTATTTCTATATGTTATGTTGTGTGTGTACTTGGATGCTGCTATCATTTCGCCGTACACTGCACAATGACAATAAAAGGATTGTGTTTCCGTACCTCTCTCTCTCTCTCCTTCTCTTTCTCCTTGTCTCCTCCGAACAGAGAGAATATTCCCCCTTTCTTTTTATCTTCGTCTTTGTCTTTGTCCTCCACTCCCAGAGCGTTCTTCACCGCGTCCTCCACCATGTCGCCTGGACAACACAGAAATTGATTGTTTTTTATAGACTTTATTTTCTAGATTTTTTTTAAGAACACACACACACACACACACACACACACACACACACACACACACACACAACTGAAAGAGTGAACACACTAATAAAAGACAAAATAAAATAAACAACTAACATGGCGTACTCTACTTTACATGTTTCTTTTTTTAAAGATATTTTTTTGGGCATTTTATGCTTTATTGATAGTGTAGAGACAGAGGTGAAATGGGGCAGAGAGGGGAGTGACATGCAGAGAACGACCGCGGGTGGGAATCGAACCCGGGTCTGGGCCTGGCCCGGGAGGGGGACGCCCTACCAACTGAGCTAAAGGCGCTCCCACAGGTTTCTAAGGACATTGTTTAAACTAAAGGTAAATGTTAAGCAGAAAATAAAAAGTCAACGAGGTGTCATGTAGGTCCCTTCAGTGCTGTTATATAGTCCAGGAAAGGCTGACATATCTGTTTAAACTTCTCTGCTTTCCCTGAAATCTCATAACAGATTTTCTCCATATATAAAGTACTGGAGAACTCCCTGAGCCACATATCAAAGCAGGGGGCCATCTCCTTATTCCAAAACTTA
>OX442358.1:31965933-31975933 GCA_949357725.1 Hyperoplus immaculatus | reverse complement strand
TGCGATGGTGAGTTTTAGTGTTGAAACCAGCAGCTTTATGGAGGTTCTGTAGTATAGTAAGTAGTATGCAGTTACCATACACTATGCTACAACTGGGACATCCATCCATCCATCCATCTTCTACCGCTTGTCCCGTTAGGGGTCGCGGGGGGGCTGGAGCCAATCCCAGCTGCATTGGGCGAGGGCAGGGTACACCCTGGACAGTTCGCCAGTCCATCGCAGGGCCACATATAGGGACAGACAACCATTCACACTCACATTCACACCTATGGTCAATTTATAGAATCCAATCAACCTATCCCCATTGCATGTTTTTGGAGGTGGGAGGAAGCCGGAGTACCCGGAGAGAACCCACGCATACACGGGGAGAACATGCAAACTCCACACAGAAAGGCCCCGGGCAACCCGGGATTTGAACCATGCACTATGCTACAACTGGGACATACTTTAACTTATTTATTTCATCCTAACATGGCTCCTTGATCTTGCCTCTTGCTTTCATATTCGTCTCATCGCTGGTTGTTTTCACTGGGAGGCTCAGTGAAAATTCTCACAACAAAAATAATAGTTTTAATGTCAGTAATAAAGTGGCAAAGTTTCATGATGATATCTATAAGTTAAAAACAAAATGTTACCCTATTCACCTGCAGTAATTGGAGTTAAATCAATTTAAAATATAACAAAAACATGACATCTTCACAACAGAAATACAGTGCACAACTTTGAACTTGAGTTTTAATTGCCTTTAATTGATGACAATGACAAGGTTAAATTGGTTTCACACACACACAGTGCCAGTCATCTTCAGGTGATATTTGAGATTTCTTAACAATATTAATGTCACAAAGATAAATATATATTAAATCTCTGTCGAGCTCTTTAGGACATTCTGCGCGTGTAAAATCAATATTGAAAACATTTTAATTGAAGCCAGAATTATTCATTTAAAGGTTGTTAAAGTCGCTACGAGGAACTTTCTAATATTTCTGAAACTCATTTTCCCTCTGATGATCATGAATTACATTTAACAGCAAACGAGACCATCAGTGATAATGAATGCTATTTATATAGTTTTTCTTAATGCCTTTGTCATGGGTATACGCTCACCCAGGAACAACAGCTGGCGTGGTAAAAAACACTACAGCTATTGACCAAAGGGGGGCGCTAGATTCAACACAAATTGAAAGTCCCTCTGAGCTCCTTTAATGACAATTGTTACATGTTTCCAGATATTATTTCAATGATTAATATTCATAAATGTTGATGAAGTCGACGGATGTGTTTTTCTATTTCCCGAACATTCCTCCAAGAGCGTCGATCGCTGAGGAGAAAGGACAACAAGACAAAGTTAGAACAAAAAATTGTAACCGATTTTCAACACAATTATATTCAGTATTTTACAGACAAAACTACACAACAAAGAACTCTGCTGTATGTGAATCTACATGTGTGTTATTTGACAAATAAAAAAACTTAATTAAAAAGTTAAGTTGGCGTGACTAGGTTTGAGGACCCACCATACATACGTACATACAAACATAAAATAAATAAATAATAATTATTGAATAAAATATTTTGATTTTAAAAGTAGTCACCTGCCCCCCCCCCCCCCCCCCCCCAATTTACCCTCTTATTTTTTTCCCTCTCTCTCTCTCTCTCTTTACTTTCTTTTAATTTGTCTATTTAGTTTTAATTTGTGATGATGTAATTATTCAATTCTCATAATTATATTTAGAGAAAATCCATGTTGGCTGTTTGTTTCGTCTCCTGTTCTGTGTTTTTATAAAAAAGTAGCAGAAACCTATACTTTGGTGCTTTAATTTGAGTAAAAATAAAGATGCAGTGTGTAATATCGAAATATTTAGTGTACATACATAATAAAAAAATAAATAAATAAAGTAATAATATATTTTTTGAACGTAGTCACCTGCTCCAGCTCCTCCATCATCCTTCTTCTCTCCTCCTCCTCCCGTCAGCCCTCCGAGCATATCACCAAACCCTCCCCCTCCTCCCCCACTGTCCCCCCCTCCTGTCAGGTTGCCTAGGAAACCCCCCACTCCTCCCCCCCCTCCCCCACTGCTGCTGTCTCCACCACCTGTCAAGTTACCTGTGGAGGCAAAGGTATCAGGTTACTATGTGCATTCAAATTTGTATCATATATTCAAGTGATTTCAACTACGCCAGCTGTTGTTTCTGGGTGAGTGTGTGTGTGTGTGTGTGTGTGTGTGTGTGTGTGTGTGTGTCTGTCGGTCTGTGGAGGCAAAGGTATCAGGTTACTACTGTATGTGCATTCAAATTTTCATCATATATTCTAATGATAAAGGTATCAGGTTACTACTGTATGTGCATTCAAGTGATTTCAACTACGCCAGCTGTTGTTTCTGGGTGAGTGTGTGTGTGTGTGTGTGTGTGGAGGCAAAGGTATCAGGTTACTACTGTATGTGCATTCAAATTTTCATCATATATTCTAATGATCTAACCACACCAGCTGTTGTTTCTGGGTGAGCGTCTGTCTCTGTGTGTCTATCTATCTGTCTGTCTGTCTGTCTGTCTGTCTGTGTCTGTCTGCCTGTCTTCCTACCGAGCATTCCTCCGATCCCTCCTCCTCCTCCTGCTGCTGCTGCTTCTTCTCCCTCTTTCTTCTCTCCTCCGCTCATGGCCTTCTGCACCAGACCCTCCACCACCTCGCCTGAAGAACACACACACACACACACACACACACACACACACACACACACACACACACACACACACACACACACACACACACACACACACACACACACACACACACACACACACACACACACACACACACACACACACACACACACACACACACACACACACACACACACACACACACACACACACACACACTACCTGCAATTTCATTGTATTTAAATGTTCCATTTCTATTCATTAGCTTCTTTCTTTTTTTTTTTTTCAAGATATTTTTTTTTGGCATTTTTATGCTTTATTGATAGTGTAGAGACAGAGTTGAAATGGGGCAGAGAGGGGAGTGACATGCAGAGAACGACCGCGGGCTGGAATCGAACCCGGGTCCGCTGCTGGCCGAGGCCCATGGGGGGGGACGCCCTACCAACTGAGCTAAGGGCCCATGGGGGGGGACGCCCTACCAACTGAGCTAAGGGGGGGGGACGCCCTACCAACTGAGCTAAGGGCGCCCCCTGCTTTTCAATGTTTCATTTCTATTCATTCACTTTTCTAATGTGTATTATGTATTTTAATCTTGCCCCTGTGAAGCTCTTTGAACGGCCTTGTGTCTGAATTGTGCTATAGAAATAAACTTGCCTTGCCTTACATAACATGTCATTTAGCAGACGCTTTCATCCATAGCACTTTATGTTTGCGCTCGTTATGTCTCCCCAGGTTTGTGTACATACTGTTGTGTTTTGTGTCCACTGTTGTCTTACTCATGACCTGGTTTGATCTGTTTAGTGGCGCCCAATTTCTTCCCTAAAGATCTCTCATTACATTGGTCTACATTTCATCAATCAGTTTGGCCCACCTGATTGTGTTAACCTGCTCCATTTAAGAAATGCAGCTCAGAGTTCACAAACTTTTGCACATACAAAAGTTGGCAAATCATTTGGTTTTTCAGTTTTAACAGTTGATTTCCGGAAAAGAAAAATGTTGAATTGATAAACAAACATCTGTTATTTCATATAAATAGTACTGGTGTTGATAAAAATGAATTAATAACGGTTAAACTCAATACAATTCCAAAAGGCTCAAGGGGTTCACAAACTTTCAAGCAGCACTGTGTATAAAAACGTGTAAGGCCGTTAAGTTTGTCCGCTCTGTGCCACTTCAGAAACATGGAATGCTGAATAATTTGAATACGCTCAAAGTAGGCTACGTACTTAGTATCTTATATTTCTGTCAACTTTGAACTTTTACTCCGATACACCTTCGATGACTCTGAGACTATTTTGAGACTAGATTTGTCGCACACATTTTTTTTTGAACATGTTCAAACTGGACAGGACTGCGAGGCTCTGCGACTCATGAGAGGAAATTGAGACCCCCGTGAACGTTTGGAGACAGTTTAGAGACTCCCTCGCGAAGCCAGTCTCCAACTTGTCGCAAACAGTCGCAGCCCAGTGAGATAGGGGCTCAAGGGATAATCACTGAGTGTGTGTGTGAGTCATCAGAAACATATTTTTATTTTATTCGTCTGTGGTCAAACAGGTTTTTTTTTTTACCAGCACACCTGCAGAGCAACAGAGCGTTTGAGTTGGTGACGTCATGTGTGTTTGTTGCCAAGCGAGATTAAACATGAGGTAGAAGGGTGGAGCTTAGAATGAATACTCTCTTTACAAAACACAACCACAGCTCTGGAAAGGGGAAGAGACCACTCCAAATGTTCAGTGTCTCTCGTTTTACTATTTATAGACATATGTTTGAGTAGAATGAACATTTTGGTTTTATAATATAAACTAAATTCACAATAAAAATATTGTCATTTAGAGCATTTTCATTTCAAGTAACATAGAGATAAAGATTTAAAGGTGCAGTGTGTAATATGACATCAGCAAGTAAGTTCTACAAAGTTCTAGAATGCAACGCTCCCTGGGTAACCCCAACCCTTTAGAATAATAACAGAAGCTACAGTGGCATTCAAGGACAAGAACTATTCTAAAATTTTAAACAATGCACCTGATGACATTCCAACTATGACACTTTCAAGATGGCGGCACTAGGCCTTGGTCCAAAATATGCAGAAATATGGACATATATGAGACCCTTTCTAAGGGAAAAAATAATAATAATAAAAAAAAATCAGCTATTATGCACTAAATTAAACGTACTTATGGATATTATAATTATTTTCTACAAAATCTGCTAGGAAATAAAACCCAAAATTCTACACACTGCAGCTTTAAGAGAAATCCAGCCTGGTCTCTTAATGTTTTCCGTTGCTGTATGTTTTGTATGTAAAATCAAGCCAGAGAGAGGAGGACTGAGCAAGTTTACACACCACTGCATATTCTAGTGGAGCAGAAGTGATCATTCAGAGGCATTATGTTTGTGTGTTTCTATACTTTGCTGTTAAGGAATATACTATAGGGACATATTGGGAGAATTTACAGAAGCTACTGTGGCCTTCAAGGACAAGAAGCTATAGTTACTAAAGATGGCATCATCCACCACTGCCTCAAGTCTTTCCACAATATCAAGTGATGAGGTGAAGATGTATTTAGTTATTTATTCTATAGTACTTCTTCTTCTTCTTGGTCTTCCAACAGGTGCATTTCCCCAGGACGCCCACTATATATAAAAACCTGTAAGGCCGTTAAGTTAAGTTTGTCCGTTCTGAGCTACTGCAGAAACATGGCGGGGAAGAAGTTTTTAACGTGTGCAACCCTGAGGGATAATCACTGGCCCTGCGTTCCAATCCCCATACTTCCCTCCTATTTAGTACGCCAGAAAAAGATTTAGGATGTCCCAATACATGCACGTCAATTGTAGTATGCTGAAAATACATATACCCCCACTAACTCCAATAGCATTTGGGAGTATTCGTCTTTATTCTTGACATTTCTCAACAGAATGAGAAAAAAAATCTTCCTTATCTGATTTTTTTTTCTCTCTCTCCTGTGGCCCTAAAACTCTTCTATACTTTAGTATGTAGTGTAGTAAAAAGACTAAAACTCTTCTGTACTTTAGAATGTAGTGTAGTAAAAAGACTAAAACTCTTCTGTACTTTAGTATGTAGTGTAGTAAAAAGACTAAAACTCTTCTGTACTTTAGTATGTAGTGTAGTGAAAAGACTAAAACTCTTCTGTACTTTAGTATGTAGTGTAGTAAAAAGACTAAAACTCTTCTGTACTTTAGTATGTAGTGTAGTAAAAAGACTAAAACTCTTCTGTACTTTAGTATGTAGTGTAGTAAAAAGACTAAAACTCTTCTGTACTTTAGTGTGTAGTGTAGTAAAAAGACTAAAACTCTTCTGTACTTTAGTATGTAGTGTAGTAAAAAGACTAAAACTCTTCTGTACTTTAGTATGTAGTGTAGTAAAAAGAAAGAGTATGAGATTTGGAACGCAGGGTATGTGTGTGACATATTTATTAGTTTGAAGTAAAAACAGGTTTTCACCGGCGCACCTGATAGTAACTGAACTGGTTTAACGGAGAAGATAACAAGGGAAGGGACATAGTTTAGCTACGGCGGTTGTTAAAATGTCAATCATCTTTACGAGTCGAGACAAAGTGTGAAAAATAACAAATTAATGATGTGAATTAGAACGATTATTATTTAGTGGCTAGCGATGTTTTCATTTGAATTTATCTTTTATTTTTTGAGCATTGAGCACTTTTACTAAACTCGTCTGCTTTCAGTCAAAATGAGGTTGGAGCCCATTGTCTGTCTGTCTGTCTGTCTGTCTGCCTGTCCGTCTGTCTGCCTGCCTGCCTGTCCGTCTGCCTTATGACCAGAGCAAAGATGCATCGTTTGGGTTTTAATAACGTTTTACTGAAGAGATATTGATCCTGGAAGTTTGAATCTGTTCATATCTTTACAACTTTCCCTCAGTCTGGAACTTTCCAGTTTATTCTCAACATTAGCCTATATTTCGTCTTCATTCTTAAAGTGCACAGAGTCTCAGTCCTCTTCACAGCAGACCCGGGTTAGAATCCAGCCCGGGTCATTCTCTGCATGTCATTTCCCCTCTCTGTCACAGTTCATCTCTGTCTCTCCACAGTCTAATGTCTAATAAAGACAGAAAGAATTACCACAAAAATGCAAAAAATGTAACTTACCAGCTTTTTGCCCGGCCATTTTGGCGAAGTCAGTCATGACGGTTGAGTCGTTGAGAGTGTGTGTTTAGCTGAGTGGCGGCTCTCTGTTTGTGTGTGTGTTTGTTGCTCTCTGTGTGTGTGTGGCTCTCTCTCTCTCTCTCTGTTAGTACGTTTGCTTTTATAGAGTGAAGTCGTTTTGAAGCGACCCTAGTCACGCCCCAAACAGGAAACGGGCACATCCAGTAAAGACTGTCACACACACACACACACACACACACACACACACACACACACACACACACACACACACACACACACACACACACACACACACACACACAGTGACATCAGGAGATTCAGGTTTCACAGGTAAGTGAAACCTGTCTTTCAAAGGGAGACACTCAACATTACTTTTTTTCAAAACTTGGAACCAAAAAAATCTACAACTTCTAAAGCACTCTCTCTGTCTGTCTCTCTTTCTCTCTCTGTCTGTCTGTCTGTCTTTCTCTCTATGTCTGTCTGTCTGTCTCTCTCTCTCCGTCTGTCTATCTCTCTCTCTCTCTCCCTCTGTCTGTCTGTCTGTCTCTCTCTATCCCTCTCTCTCTCTCTTGTTTTTCAAGCACTGGTCAATTTCTTTTAGATTTCTGTCTATGTATCTTCCATAACATGTCTTCTTTCATACTCTATCTCTCTCTCCCTCCCTCTCTCTCGCTCTCTCCCTCTCTTCCATAACATGTCTTCTTTCATACTAGTAGAAATCAAAGGTCCAACATGTACATTCAGGTGTTTATTTGACTAAACCTTGTCTGTTTGCGTCTGTATATTTCTCCTATACAACCATCTTTAACGGACATTATCTCAACAAAGTTTTTTTCCCCCCTCAATACTCTGAACCAAAAATCTACAACTTCTAAAGCGCTTACATCAACTAAACTTTCCATAATCATTCTCAGCACTATTCTGAAGGTTATGTGAAGAGATGCAAATGTACATTAGTTAAGATTCTGCCAAGTTTGCATATTCAAATATTTCTGAAAAAAAATGTAATACGAAAAAATTATAGTTTTGTAAAAGGTTGTTCACCAGAAATGATATCAAGGACCTTCAAGGATCACAACCTGGATAGATAGATAGATAGATAGATAGATAGATAGATAGATAGATAGATAGATAGATAGATAGATAGATAGATAGATAGATAGATAGATAGATAGATAGATAGATAGATAGATAGATAGATAGATAGATAGATAGAGACAGACCTGGGTGGACAACCTGCTCAACTACCTGCTGGAAAGCTACAGGGGGCGGAAATAGCAAATTGGAGCCACGGTTTAATGCGAGGGTAAAATATATTTTTTTTAACTTGAAGATATCGTCATGAAACTTTGCCAGTTGATTACCGACATTAAAACAATGATTTTTTGTATTGAAGTGTTTTTCTGAAATGCAAAAGTAATTCAAATTTGTCATATTTCACTATTGAGGCGAACATTTGCATAACTTTAAAAAACTAAAATCTAGATGTTGGATAAAACCAGAGTTTAAAATCCTAATTGCATTTTGACAACAAGTTAGTGTATTAAGTTTCTACATAACAAACTTCCTTTGTGAGAAATCAAGTGATACATTTAGGTTGCGTTCGGAATCGCATACTTTCTACTATATAGTATGGTAGAAAAAAGATTTAGGATGTCCCGATTCTTGTGGCCAGATTTAGGATGGTTAGAAGTACCCGGATGTCCTACTTCATCAGGCCAAGATTGTTAGTGTTGAAAACTGCATCCTATTTATGATGAAATAAGAGAGTAAAGTATGTCCCAATAGTATGCCTACTGCATCCTAAATAGATTCTTTTTATCGTCGGATGTAGTATGTAGAATAGAAAAAAGAAAGAGGAGATTCGGAACGCAACCTTAGTTTGATAGTGGTAGATAGACATGGTTTAATATTTTTAATCAACACTGAACCAAAAATCTCAACTTCTAAAGCTCTTACATCACCTAAACTTTCCATAGGATCGCCTAGAGGGAAAGGTGGCCGACCAGTAACCATGAGGTCGCTGGTTCGATCCCCGGCACCGGACAGGAGGGTGTTAGTGCCCACCATCTCTACCATTGTGTCCTTGAGCAAGACACTTAACCCCAAACTGCTCCAGGGGCGCTGTACTATGGCTGACCCTGCGCTCTGACCCCCTCTGGAGTGTGTCTGTCTGTACTATGGCTGACCCTGTGTGAGGACCCCCTCTGGAGTGTGGGTAACTTGAGAGGGGAGGTGAAGAAAGACAGATTTCAATGCAACCATTGACTAATAAAAGTAATTTAATAATTCTCAGCACTATTCTGAAGGTTGTTACAGAAGGATTTGTTCATATGTTGTTCACTGTCTGGTTTACGAGCTCAATCTCCATCGAGCTTGTTCGGACATTCTACGGGTGTAAAATCAATACTGAAAACATTTGAATTGAAACCAGAATTTCTTTATTTACATTTGTTAAGGACAATTGTTACACGTTTCCAGATATTATTTCAATGATTAATATTCATAAATGTTGATAAAGTCGACGGATGTGTTTTTCTACTTATTGAAGAATCCTCCCAGAGCGTCGATCGCTGAGGAAAAGGACAAAAGGACAAAGTTAGAACAACATGTTTTAAACCATTTTTAACACGATTATATTCAGTATGTTACAGACAGTGTGAGTCAACGTGTGTGTTATTATAAACAAAGACAAACTTAGGTAATGAGTTAGAGTTGCTTTGACTGGGTTTATTAATTATATTCAGTATTTTACAGACCAAAAACCAACAAAAAATTATTCTGTTAAGATGTGGAAACACTACATTTTCTATTTTCTATTTTGTCATAATAAAAATGTTTGATTTTACATATATATCATGCTTTAAATGTGGAGTCACTTTGTCAAAATCAGTGAATATCTCCTCATGATTCTGTGCACACTAAAAACATGCCATTGTTGAAATGAAAAAAAAAACTTCAGTGATGCTTCGCATGTCAAGCTCAAATGATGTTAGAGCAAAACCCTCAAGTGTAAGATTGCTTGGGTGGTAGTATGTCTCTCTCTCTCTCTCTCTCTCTCTCTCTCTCTTTTTCTCTCTCTCTCTCTATCTCTCTCTGTGTCTCTCTCTCTCTCTCTGTCTCTCTCTCTCTCTACCTCTCTCCCTCTCTCTCTCTCTCTCTTTTTCTCTCTCTCTCTCTATCTGTGTCTCTCTCTC
>OX442358.1:31928433-31958433 GCA_949357725.1 Hyperoplus immaculatus | reverse complement strand
GCCCGGTCAGAGCATGTGTGTGTGTGTGTGTGTGTGTGTGTGTGTGTGTGTGTGTGTGATACAACGCACAGAACACAATAAAAACTAAATCCAAATTTATAAAATGCATAAAAACAACAAAAGGCTTTTCTATAAAGGTTTGTTTGGAGGAAGCATTTAACAGCAGTCACTCAACGTTAGTTTTTGTCAATACTCTGAACCAAAAATCTCAACTTATATACATCAACTAAACTTTCCATAATCATTCTCAGCACTATTCTGAAGGTTATTACAGAAGGATTTGTTCATATGTTGTTCACTGTCTGATTTATGAGACATTTTCTTCTTTAAAAAACATGCTGAAAATGCATTTTTAAGACCTGTATATAGAATTTTCCACAGCTGTGGGGCTTAAACAAAGAAAGTTTGGTCGACTTTGGTTTTAATGCGTAGTGGTGACTTTAAGAAGAATTCAGCTTGATCAAGTTTTATAACCGTTACTAAACTATTTTAAAACCCTTCATTTTACTGTGCAAAATGTAGGGTTAGACAGTGAGACCATAAAACACTCTTTCTGCCTTTTCTCAGGCTAGGATGAACCGATTTCTAAAATGCTTTGCACATTTATACTACATAGGATCTCAGAGTTCAATACACCTTCATATTCCCACCGGTGAAGTAGGTCTTTAAGCTTTTACAAGACTACAGAGCCAGTTGTAGACATTTGGACATTTAGGGGCTCTGAGTAGGATGTAGTTTTGGTGTGCCTCTCACTTTAACATGAATCTGAACCTACGTGTAAGGAGTAAATACGAGTTGAAGCATAAAATAATGTGCTGACGGGAAGGGCCGCCTTCTGCCTGAGCAAGGCAGGTCATTAAAATAGTTTGTGTGTGTGTGTGTATGTAGGTTGCCTTGTGTGTGGGTGTGTGTGTGCGCCTGTGTGTGTGTGTTGCCCTGTGTGTGAGTGTGTATGTGTGTCTCTGTGTGTCTTGGCCTGTGTGTGAGTGTGTATGTGTGTCGCTGTGTGTCTTGGCCTGTGTGTGAGTGTGTATGTGTGTCTCTGTGTGGGTGTGTGCGCCTCTGTGGGTGTGTGTGCGCCTCTGTGTGTGTGTGTGTGTGTACGCCTCTGTGTGTGTGTGTGTGTGTGTGTGTGTGTGTGTTGTCCTCCTCCCTCATAAAGAATGTATAAATGGCTCCATGAGTCACTCACCACATAAAAGCCTTTGAAAGAGAATGGGACTTTTAGGATGAGTCATCTCACACCCAGCAGGGATTCCTGCTCCTGATACTGAAGTTCATAATAATAAAAACATATCCAGTTCAAACAAAAACAATTAAGGAAGAACGCTTACATGTCACTGTTATTTTTATTTATTATTTTTTATTAAATATATGGGTATGTATGTATAAGAATGGTTAATCCAATCACATGCAGCTCTATTTGAGACTATTCTTTATTCTGGATGTATTTTTGCATATATGTGGTTTGATATTTGTAAAATGTGCAAAAAACCCAATAACAATTAATGCAAAAGTTAAGAATCGTCGGGGTGCTCATGGTGTAGTGGATAGAGCCATGAGGCAGACAGACAACTGGCCAAGTTGAAGCCAATTCTTTATGAAAATGTCTCATAAATCAGACAATGAACAACATATGAACAAATCCTTCTGTAATAACCTTCAGAATAGTGCTGAGAATGATTATGGAAAGTTTAGTTGATGTTAGTGCTTTAGAAGTTGAGATTTGGAGTAAAGGGAAAATACTAATGTTGAGATAATGTCCGTTAAAGATGGTTGTATAGGAGAAATATACAGACGCAAACAGACAAGGTTTAGTCAAATAAACACCTGAATGTACATGTTGGACCTTTGATTTATACTAGTATGAAAGAAGACATGTTATGGAAGATAAATAGACACACATCTATCTAAAAAAACGCTTGAAAAGACAAGTTTTTGTCTCAACTTAAACCAAAGAGGCCGAAAAATTTGTATATTTTAAATATAAGTGTGAAAAAAAGGCTTTAACTTATTATAACTCATATGTTGTAGTTGTTAAATGCACTCAGGTAAGTGTGACGGTGTGTTTACATGTTGATAAGACTTCATAGAGTCAGCCGGGGCCGTCCAACCAGCTCACCCAGATTCTGAACATGTTATATTTGCTTCAAAGAGGAGTGTGTCTTGCCAGTACTCTATATATGGGGGAAATCCGTTATGAGATTTTCAGGGAAAGCAGAGAAGTTTAAACAGATATGTCAGCCTTTCCTGGACTATATAACAGTACTGAAGGGACCTACATGACACCTCGTTGACTTTTTATTTTCTGCTTAACACTCCACTTGTAACTGTTTTAATCAGGCTATTGTTCTGCTTCATTCAACTGATCTGAATGTTTTAATTGTTGTTGTCTCTTTGTCAGCTTGTTGTGTATTCTCATTGTATATTGTGTTTCTGTTATTGACTCGACGTCATTGTAAAAGAGGGTCATCACCCCTCAATGATCTTTTGAGGATAAACAAAAATGTATGAATTTACCTTTAGTTTAAACAGTGTCCTTAGAAACCTGTAGAGTACGCCATGTTAGTTGTTTTATTTTGTAACCCTTTTCAGTGTGTGTCTGTCTGTGTGCGTGTCTGTCTGTGCGTGTGTGTGTCTGTCTGTCTGTCTGTGTGTGTTCGTGTGTGTGTATGTCTGTGCGTGTGTGTGTCTGTCTGTCTGTCTGCGTGTGTGTCTGTCTGTGTGTGTTCTCTTTTAAAACATCCATACAATAAGGTATTTCAAAGACAAAGAGGAATGTGTTACCAGGTCCAGTTCCCTAAACAGTGTCACTAAGGCGTGGAAAGATTTTTTTTATTTATTTTTTAAACATCGTTGGAAGATACTTACCTGATTGACTCGTGATCTCTGCTGCTGTCAGTATTTTATTCGACTTTACTCTGCATATTGACTCTTTTATCCTTATTATTATTTATTTTAATCCTTAATACTGATTTAAATTTAGGCAATCCACCTTCAAGTTTTATTTAATCTTATTTTTGACTTTGTTTTGTTATTTTTATTCTGTTTTTGTTGTTAGTGTATCATGTATGTGTGTTTTACTGTAAACGTTTATTTAAATTCAAAGTGTGAGTGTTATGTGATCCTGTGTGTGTGTGTGCGTTGCTGACTGGCTGGTTTTTGGGTACAGGTGTCGCTCCGGGGCGAGTGAGCAGCCATTACAGGCCTGGGAGTTTATTATGAGCCCCACCTAGCGATAGGACAGCTTGTCTCATGTTGTGTCTCCTTGCCAACACATTCTGACCTGACGTGACATTCACACAAAGAAAAACTTGTTTGAAGCTGAAATGCAAAATACCTGACAGGTGAGGGAGGTTGCCCTGGTTACTAACTCCTCCCTCCTTCTATGACGCAGCAATGGCTGCTGGGAAAAAAATAAAACAAGTTAAAGGTGTAGTCAGTGATTCTGGAGAACGCTTGGTGCCAACATATTTTTTGTCAATATCAGTGAATATCTCCTCATGATCCGCTACCTGTCTGTACTGTGTGCATTGATTAAACAAAAATTCAGTGTTGATACTCAGCCTAGGCTCTGTAAAACTGGCATGTTGCAAGCTACAGTGGACCCTTTGTTTACAGAGCCTAGGCTGTGTATTAACACTGGACAGGTATCAGATTGTGAAGGGATATCAAGTCATTTTGACAACATGCATTCTCCAGAGTCAGTGACAACATATTCTAAGAGACGACGAGGAACTTTGAAATATTTCTGAAACAGTCTCATGTTTCCTCTGATGATCATCAATTACATGTAACAGCAAAACGAGACCATCAGTGCAAAGAATGCTACTTTTATATAGTTTTTTTCTAAATGCCTTCGTTGTGGGTATACGCTCACACAGGAACAGCTGGCGTAGTAAAAACAAACTGAAAGTTCCTCAGAGCACCTTTAATATATTAATTCATGCTTCTTGTTTAAGGTGTGTATTCAGTTTGGACCATCATCAACATTATGTTTTTGTGCAGTAATTGTTTTTCCCAATTCTGTCATCACATAAATAAACCTTTGAAAGAAGAATCAGGCTGAAAACAGGGATTAGACCAAAAGCATTTATTAATGTAACATCATGAACACCAAGGATCAAGCCTCCAGATATATAAAGGTAAATTAACCAAACACACACCTGTCCTATACACAGGGAGGGGAGGGGCATACAGGTAGAGAGGGAAATGATGAGCATATCTCCTTTAACTAACACACACACACACACACACACACACACACACCTCCTACATTTGCTAGCAGAGAGAACTAGGGGTGTGTGTGTGTGTGTGTCATATTTCCTTTAACTGAAACACACCTCATAAATTAACTAGCAGAGAGAACATCTTGGTCTGCAAGGAAAAGCCTGGATTAGTCGTCTGCTTAGAAAGAATATAGAAACAAAAATATATTTATAAAAGTTAAAAAAATTATAATACAAAAATAATCATTTTTACATCGCTATCCCCAGTAGGAGCTTAGTGCCTTTAACTGAAACACCTCATAAATTAACAAAAGAAAAAAATTACACAAATTGTTTCAATTAAATTCAAATTATGTATTTATGAAGTAAATAAAAAAAAAAAAACTTTATCCCAAACTAATCCTTTTTACGTTGCTGTCCCCGGCAGTAGGCGGGGCTTAGAGGTTGTTGTCGCACCATTCTCCCATGGCGTTGGTCGCGGCTCCTGATTGGCTGGAATTGGCTCCGCTGCGGTTTTGAACCCAGTTGTTGAACGGCGCCGGTTCTCTGTTGGAGGTCAGATACTCACCCAGGACCTGAGTCGCCTGGAAGGGACAAGACATTACAATTAACCTGTCTGTCTGGTCGCCTGGGAAGGGACAACGCATTTAATTTAACCTTTATTTATACTGGAGAGATCAATTCAAGAGCTACTTCACCAGTGGGAATATGAAGGTGTATTGAACTCTGAGATCCTATGTAGTATAAATGTGCAAACATTTTAGAAATCGGTTCATCCTAATCTGAGAAAAGGCAGAAAGAGTGTTTTATGGTTTCACTGTCTAACCCTACAGTTTGCACAGTTGTGACATCACAACAATGTTTGCACATTTATACTAAATAGGATCTCAGAGTTCAATACACCTTCATATTCCCACCGGTGAAGTAGGCCTTTAAGGGGTGGGTGTGTTTTTGTGTGTGAGCAATTCATTAAAAAAAAAACTGAGGCCGCGCTCCAATCCCCATACTTTACTATGTACTCTTTAGTATGGAAGAAAAAAGATTTAGGATGTCCCGATTCTTGTGGCCAGATTTAGGATGGTTAGAAATACCCGGATGTCCTACTACATCTGGCCGATATTTTTAGTTTTGAAAACGGCATGCTATTTGGGCGATTCTGACCCACAATCCAGTGCGCACCGGCAGTGACGTCACATTAACAGAGCCTCCATATGAAAACAACCGGGGATGAGAGATATAAAGAGGCAAGATCAAGGCGCAACGTTAGGATGAAATACATTAAAGTGTCCTAAGTGTAGCATACTGCATCCTAACTAGATTATTTTTATCGTCGGATGTAGTATGTAGAATAGAAAAAAGAAAGAGGAGGAGATTTGGAACACAGGGATAGTGCTTTATATGTATGTTTACAGAGGGTTTGTGTATATCATGTACATATGAAAACATGAATAAGGATATAAGGTTTACCCCAAGGCCCATGATTTAAATAAGGGAGTCAGCGATTCTGGAGAACAGTTATCAAAATCAGCTTTCGTCAAAACAATGTTTATCACATTACGATGCGTTATCTGGGGTAATACACAGCCTAGGCTCCGTAAACTGGTCTGTAAACTAAGAGGGCCATCGTAGCTATAGCAACATGCCTGTTTACAGAGCCTAGGCTGTGTATTAACACTTAAACCTTTTTATCAGCACACACACACAGTACAGACAGGTAGTGGATTATGCAAAATAACTAAAGAGTGTGTGTGTGTGAGAGAGTGTATCCTTCACCTGGTTGTAGCCCTGCTGTTTCATCCTCTCTCCCAGAACCGGCCCAATGCCCGGTACGGCCGTCACTGGTTTGTTCCCCATCGGCTCACTGACAAACGCCGCGTGTTTCTTACTGGTGGAAGACATCCTGACACACACACACACACACACCACAAGAGACGCTTTAATACAATGCTAGAGTGTGTTTGTGTGTGTGAGAGAGAGGGAGAAAAAAGGAGGGCGAGAGAAAGAGGGAAAAAGAAAGAGGGGTAAACTTAGATAAAAAAAGAGCAGGAGATGTTTGACATATAGCTGGTTCGTCTCTTCTATGTGGAACTGAATTCTTTGTTAAACTATGAAGTGCTGCCGCAAAATCTATTTTGTTGCCATTCTGAAATCCTTCATTAAATAAAGGCTGAAAATTCGTTTAAGCATTTTTTCCAGGTATATTTTCATCTATTCATCTCCCATAACATGTCTTCTGTCATACTCTCTCTCTCTCTCTCTCTCCCTCTCTTCCATAACATGTCTTCTTTCATACTCACTCTCTCTCTCTCCCTCCCTCTCTCTCTCTCTCCCTCTCCCTCTCTTCCATAACATGTCTTCTTTCATACTAGTATAAATCAAAAGGTCCAACATGTACATTCGGGTGTTTATTTGACTAAACCTTGTCTGTTTGCGTCTGTATATTTCTCCTCTACAACCATCTTTAATAGATATTATATCAACATTATTACTATTTTTGTTTCCCAATACTCTGAACCAGAAATCTCAACTTCTAAAGCACTTACATCAACTAAACTTTCCATAATCATTCTCAGCACTATTCTGAAGGTTATTACAGAAGGATTTGTTCATATGTTGTTCACTGTCTGATTTATGAGACTCTCTCCTAAAAAAAAAAACATGCTGAAACTACATTTTTTAAGACCTGAACAACCATCTTTAGCAGGTTACTGTGTGGCCGACATGCGAGTGACTGGGACTCCCCCTGCTGGAGTAAACCTGATAATGCACCAAGTATTATTTTTATTGTATAATTATTTTTATTTGGCTTAATTTTTTAAACAAGCAAACAAACAAAACAACAACAGACAAGACATAAGAATGAAGAAAACATAAGAGGACAAGTGTGTATGTTCATTGTTTGATCTTCATTCCTCTGAAAGCATCCAGAAATGGCATCATTAAATAAAACACCTTTTAACAGTATTCCCTGCTTTATAAAATGAAAACAAATCTTTACATAAACTTATGTATATGTCTGCAGAAAAGAGTCAGTAATTTATCGCATGTTCTCACACACACACACACACACTATTAAGTATTAAACTGCATTGTCCTAAGCCAGTGCTTCTCAAATGGTGGGGCGCGACCCCCTCAGGGGGGGCGCGAGCGGCAGGGGGGACTTAGTGTTTTTTTTTTTTTATATATATATATATATTTTTTTCTTAAATAAACATCATACCAAGGGTCAGAAGTGTAACAGAATTTAGATCTTACAAAGAAAGGGAGTATCCACTCATTGGACAGAAGGCTGTCAACATCTTACTACCCTTTGCCACATCCTATCTGTGTGAGATGGGCTTTTCCACTGTTGCTGCACTCAAGACAAAGTACAGGTCCCAGCTTAACATTGAGCAAGAGTTAAGAGTAGCAGTATCAAGTTTGAAGCCCAGATTTGGAATGATGTGCACTGCAAAGAGGGCTCACTGCAGCCACTAGAATACAGAGCAAATTGTATTTTTGTGTATTATAAGCAGAATGTGTTCATATAAAACAGACAAATAGGGAAATAAGTTCAAAATAATTGTGAAGGTGAATTTAGTTATATTAAAAAAGCTCAAACTGATGTAGCTGCCAGTTTCAAATAGTTCAGGGTTCAAGGCTTTTTTAATGTCTTGTGTTATGTTCAGGGAAAGTACGCAAATTGTACATTAAATATTGTTGCAAATGTTGCACACAAAGAGTAATGTTTATTTTTAAGTCATATATATTTTTGAAAGGGAATAAGCTGATGAAGCTGACTGACAAGTGACCAATGTTTACTGTTTAAAAATGTTATTAATTAAATGAAAACCCCAGTGAATCATTTGCTCTTGTTTCTGTGTTTTGAGATTCACACAGACTGAACGGTCTTGTTTAAATGTTACAAATTGAGTTAATAAACTTGGAAATTGTTTTAAGATGTTGCAGATGTCAGCAAATTTTATTAATCTATTTTAATAATAAGGTGATTGTATGCAGAATGCTGGTGCTAGCAACTCAAACTCATATATAACTCTTATACAGATAAATATTAGCAGGTTCTCAATAGTATTTCAATTTAGGGGGGGTCGCGAAAAAATTTCAGTCTCCTGGGGGGGCATGACAGAAAATAATTGAGAAGCACTGTCCTAAGCCTTTATATACTATCTATGGTCCTAACCCTTTTAAAACAAGGTCCATGGCAGTGTCTCGCATACATTTTAAATGGTTGAGAATTGGTGTATTCGACATTTTAACTTCTTTCTTGCAGTGCAAATAAAAGTAGCCTAATTGTAATCGTCACCCTTATCCCTCTGGCTTTAGTAGTAAAACTAAACCGTATGATTTTTGCCAATTAAAATACACCTGTGCACGTTCTGAGTGATCGATGACACGTGCATGATGCAGAAATGCGTCAGGCCCGAAACGACCACGTGGCACTTTAATTAGTTATTTAATAAACTTCGAGCCCCGTCCTTATCTCTGGCTTTATCCAACAACATCTAGTGACTTACGTTTTTAGAAGCTGCAAATTTACACTGAATTAGTGAGATATTGCCTCATTTGCATATTTTATTCGAACATTTATGAAGAAATAGTAAAACAAAATAAGTGTTTGTGTCAGTGACCAACTAGCAAAGTTATATAGGCCTAATTATATCTACAAGTTACAATGTTCCTCTTGTCACCTGCCGTGTCTCCGCTAAAGATGAAATGTTAAGAATTGGAGGGAATTGTTGAAGTTAACTTGTTTTCTAGCCTAATAATCATTTTTGTTTCTCACTAACAATTAAGCACACCTGAGCACGTGCTGAGTGATTGACACGTGCACGCTGCGGAAGTGCGTCAGGCCCATAACGACCGCGTGGCAAAATAATAATTAGGCTAATTAGCAAATCATGAGTAGCCTGCTGGCTTTAACCAACAACATCTAGTTATTTAAGTTTTTAAAAGCTGCAAGATATTGCCTCTTTTGCATACGTTATTCAAATATTTCCGAAATAAAATGTATTCAAAAATTTGACTTGCCGTTTCATGACGATATCTAAACGGTACCCTAGTCACATGCAGTGTCTCGGCTAAAGTTGAAAATGTTGAATAAAATAAAAAGTCAACGTCTAGTCCATTAAATCCAGTTTGTGTAGCGACTGGAACGGTCTCTGCAATTACTAAACCCTTGGGAGTGTATTTTCGCCATTTTTTTTTTCCTGCAGTACGAACATGGATGAAGACGTAAGTCGCCTAGCTTGATAGTAATCGGTTTCCCCCTCATCCTTGGGCCTAATACTCAAACCGTAAGATTTGGGCAATTTGGTTTTTATTCCCCAAAATAGTTAAAACAATGTCAAACAGAGTTAAAATATAACAACTATCTCATAAAACTCATCGAGAAATGACCGTAAAAGGTGTAAAACAAACTTACCTTGTTCAGTGTGAGGAGAGACGAGTCGACAGGTCAGGTAGATGGAGCGGAAAAGAAGGAGCCGCACGTGAGCTGTGTTTTTATACGGTGTAATACTTCCTCTGAACACGCGGTGGCAGCACTGAGCCGACACACAGACAGGAGAGAAGGATACAACAGGGACTGGTGTTGAAATAAAAGGGTTAAATTAAATGATACATTTAAAAAATAATTAAATACTCACAAGGTAAGACGTGTGTGTGTGTGCGTTATAATGACCCATAAGACACAGAGAGAGAGAGAGAGAGAGAGAGAGAGAGAGAGAGAGAGAGAGAGAGAGAGAGAGGTTATTCCAGACGCAATAATATACACTCACCGACCACTTTATTAGGTACACCTGTTCAATGGCTTATAAAAACAAAAAGCTAATCAGCCAATCACATGGCAGCAATGTAATGCATTTAGGAATGTAGACGTGGTCAAGACAATGTACTGAAGTCAAAGCGAGCATCAGAATGGGGAAGAAAGGGGGTTTAGGTGACTTTGAACATGGCATGGTTGATGGTGCACGGCAGGATGGATCCATACTTTCATGTTGTTTACGCCAAATTCTGAACCTGCCATCTGAATGTCGCAACTGAAATCGAGACTCATCAGACCAGACATGATTTTTCAATCTTCTATTGTCCAATATTGGTGATCCTGTGAGAATTGTAGCCTCAGTTTCCTGTTTTTAGTGGCACCCGGTGGGGTCTTCTGTTGCTGTAGCCCATCTGCTTCAAGGTTGGACGTGTTTTGCGTTCAGAGATGGTATTCTGCATATCCTGGTTGTAACGAGTGGTTATTTGAGTTACTTTTGCCTTTCTATCATCTCAAACTAGTACGCCCATCCTCCACTGACCTCTGACTTCAACAAGACATTTTACGTCCACACAAATGCCGCTCTCTGGATATTTTTTCTTTTTCGGACCATCCTCTGTAAACCCTAGAGATGGTTTAGAGAGAAAATCCCAGTAGATCAGCAGTTTCTGAGATACTCAGACCAGCCCTCCTGGCACCCTCAACATTGCCATGTTCAAAGTCACTTAAAACCCCTTTCTTCCCCATTCTGTTGCTCGGTTTCAACCTCAATAAGTTGTCCCGTCCAGGTCTACGTGATTGGCTGATTATATGTGTTAACAAGAAAATGAACCGCTGTACCTAATAAAGTGGCCGGTGAGTGTATATGTACATATATATATTAGGGCCACTGGAGAGAAAAAAAAGAGGAATGATTGTGGATTTTACTTATTTGTATTGTGTCATTTCAGGCTGAGCTAACTGTCATTTAAACTTGAAGGCCTACTTCACCGGTTTGAATATGAAGGTGTGTTGAATTCTGAGATCCTATGTTGTATAAATGTGCAAAAAAAATTAAAATCGGTTCATCCTAGCCTGAGAAAAGGCAGAAAGAGTGTTTTTTTTAACCCTATATTTCTCTTTCTGTGATGTCACGAGAAAGAGAAATATAGGGTTAAAAAAACCTTTTCTCAGGCTAGGATGAACCAATTTTAATTTTTTTCGCACATTTATACTACAGGATCTCAGAATTCAATACACCTTCATATTCAAACCGGTGAAGTAGGCCTTTAAGGAACAATTTTAACAGGAAGACATTTCTATAAAAAAAAAGGCTAAAAATGATTAAAGAAATCTAAGAAATGGAACAACTGACCTTGCAAAAAGATCTGCACAAAATGTTTTGTTTTTGGTTATTTTAAAAAAAATACACAAATTGAAGTATTTTGTTTTCAAATAAATAAACAAGACGAAAACCAAGTGTTAGGACTGAAGACTTTATTCATGTTAAGCTTCCCCATTGGAACAAGATAAGATAAGATACTTTGCTCATTTTTTTTAACCTTTATTTCTCCAGGTAAATCCCATTGAGTCCGAAGACTCTTTATCAAGGGAGACCTGTTTTCCTTTCCCACGTTACCATTCACACACACATTCACACACCGATAGCAGGCTAACTATCGACATTCACACGAGGCAAGGTGGGTGAAGTGTCTTGCCCAAGGACACAACAACTATGACACAGGTGGCAGGGCGGGGGGATCGAACCTCCAACCCTTTGATCATCGGCCGACCCGCTCTACCACCTGAGACACAGTCGCTCATCCCAGCAGGGAAATAGGTGTTCCAGCAGCCAGCATACACACAACACAACACAAGTACCCTGCGTTCCGAATCGCATACTCTTTCTTTTCTCTATTCTACATACTACATCCGACGATAAAAAGAATCTAGTTAGGATGCAGTAGGCATACTATTGGGACATACTTTACTCTCTTATTTCATCATAACATGGCTCCTTGATCTTGCCTCTTGCTTTTATATCCGTCTCATCCCCGTTTGTTTTCATATTGAGGCTTCGTCGATGTGACGTCACTTCACGTGCGCACTGGACTATGGGTCAGAATCGCCCCGAATAGCATGCTGTTTTCAACACTAAAAATCTCGGCCGGATGAAGTAGGACATCGGGGTACTTCTAACCATCCTAAATCTGGCCACAAGAATCGGGACATCCTAAATCTCTTTTCTACATACTATATAGTAGAAAGTATGAGATTTGGAACGCAGGGATAGATACATATCCCACCCATACAAAAACATGAGCCCACAATACATCGCCTATTCAAACAATAAGTGGTATGGACAGTCATGTGCTTAAGTAGCTGTAACTTGTAGATAACAGTTCAAGGCAAGTTTATTTATATAGCACAATTCAGACACAAGGCCACTCAAAGTGCAGTACAGAAATATAGCTCTGCCAGTGGGGAAATTAAGCTAACAGATACAGGTAAACAAACACCTGTCGTTTCTCAGTCACTTATGACCAACACGGTTTTCCTTGAGCCACTCTGTCAGAGCTTCAGCGCCGGCCCTGGCATCTCCTTCTCCCGCTCCTAAGTCGTCTCTGAGCCACTTGATAAATCCATCAGCTCCTCTACATGAAAAGTATTTCCCCAGAGCTTTATGCGCCTGAAAATACAAGAAAAATATACACAATCAATGAAACATGTTCTCAGTCATAATGAAATCCCTCGTTGTTTTCCACAGACTGAAGGCCACGAAAGAAATATATAAACATGCAATATACAATGCACAAGTAAAATAGAAAAAAGCAGCAACGATATGGAATTTACAATTAACGAGGTGAAGTGTGTGTGTTTGTGTCCGTCACCGTGTCATAGCCCTGCGCCACCAGCTTCTGTTTCAGCTCCGGTGCGATGCCGGGCACGTCTTTCAGTGGCACGTCCCCCATCACAGCACACAGTCTGGGTTTACTACAAGGCAAGGCAAGGAAAGGAAAGGAAAGGCAAGGAAAGGCAAGGCAAGGCAAGGAAAGGAAAGGAAAGGAAAGGAAAGGAAAGGAAAGGAAAGGAAAGGAAAGGAAAGGAAAGGAAAGGAAAGGAAAGGAAAGGAAAGGAAAGGAAAGGAAAGGAAAGGAAAGGAAAGGAAAGGAAAGGAAAGGAAAGGAAAGGAAAGGAAAGGAAAGGAAAGGAAAGGAAAGGAAAGGAAAGGAAAGGAAAGGCAAGTTTATTTTGGGGCGACTGTGTCTCAGGTGGTAGAGCGGGTCGGCTGATGATCAAAGGGTTGGAGGTTCGATCCCCCCGCCCTGCCACCTGTGTCATGGTTGTTGTGTCCTTGGGCAAGACACTTCACCCACCTTGCCTCGTGTGAATGGTAACGTGGGAAAGGAAAACAGGGGCCTATCCGAAAACTCTTTTTTGCATAGGAAATTTCCTTTCCTATCGAGATGACCCGGAAGTGCTCGGCAGATAGGTGAATCCGAATAACCAAAATGCATAGGAAAGGAGCCTCGATTCATCCTTTAACCCTCCTTTAGCATAGGTTACTCCTGACCAACCTTTGCTAAAGGAACGTAGATAGTGGTATCCCATAATCCTTTACGGCGGCAAGATTTAAAGCAACAAGCCACCGCCGGAGTTTACCGACTCTACACGAATACGAACGAGAGGCAAAACAGAAGAGAGGAGAGGAGAAGAGAGGGAGATTTAACTCAGCTAAAACAAAATACCCCCCTTCCCTCCCCATTAAGATAATAAAGAACTCATAAAAGACCAACATCATAATTTAGTTATTTTTGTAGCACATCATTTAGGCTACACCATAAGAAAATAAAATACCAACTTCACATTTAATGAAGTTACTGGGGGCAGTTCATTTCAACATCAACACAAGTGTAGCCTCTTTTTATTCCACATGTGAATTGGGATATATGGGAGTGATTCTCACTATGTTGGCGACAACCTGATTAAAATCAATATGAAAAGAATGCATGGATCAAACGAGCGCTTGTTGTAGTCCATTTTCGGAGAATAGTGAAGTTTCACGCTAGTGACTCACGTCAGCAATACTCGCCGTCGCGCAATGACGTCGGTTAGGAAAAGTGGAGTCGAATTCATTTGAAACAGCACTGTCCTTTCCTATGTTCGATAGGAAGCACCTTTCATCTCTCCTTAACCCCGATGACGTTTAGGGGTTAAGGTATAGGAAAGGAGGCTTATAGGTTAGGAGATTGGACTTTTCGGATAGGCCCCAGGTCTCCCTTGCAAAAGAGTCTTCGGACTCAATGGGATTTACCTGTAGAAAATCCTATTTTAATAAGCATAGGTCTCTCCCCAATGATTATTAATGTCTGTATTTGTTATTTCTATCTAGATATCTTTCTTTCACTGTTTTTTAATTTTTATTTTAATGTTTTTTCCAATGATTGTGTGTGTGTGTGTGTGTGTGTGTGTGTGTGTGTGTGTGTGTGTGTGTGTGTGTTTGTTTAAAAATGGCAAAAAGTTAAATAAAACTCGTTTATGGGGGGGGGGGGGGAGACAAGGCAAGGCAAGTTTATTTCTATAGCACAATTCAGACAAGGCCATTCACAGTGCTTTACAGGAGCAAGATTAAAATACATAATACACATTAGAAAAGTGACTGAATAGAAATAGAACATTTTAATAAAATAAAATTGCAGGTTAAAACTGCACTGACCGACATCCTTCTGACCAAACCACGGTTTGAATATGAGGTCACATTAAAAACCTTTCTGTTGGGGGCGCCCTTAGCTCAGTTGGTAGGGCGCCCCCTCCCCCCCCCCCCATGGGCCTCGGCCAGCAGCAGACCCGGGTTCGATTCCAGCCCGCGGTCGTTCTCTGCATGTCACTCCCCTCTCTGCCCCATTTCACCTCTGTCTCTACACTATCAATAAAGCATAAAGACCTTTCTGTTCTCTCAGCGCTTTAGCTGTTAAAATACAAAGCAGCAGAAACCAGTTTACTCTTTGGCAAATGTTTCAGTAGCTGAAAGTAGGTAGTAGGGATCTGTGAATACTCGTCCTGCATTCCATTCCAAAGATATCACTTAAAGCTGGGGTGGAGGATTTGGGGAGAAAATAGCAGTTGGGATAGAGATTCGAATCCAAATACCTCAACCGCTCCACTTGTTCTCTTTGGTCCCTCCCCTATGGTCCCTCCCTGACACGCTCTGCACCAACAAAGTCGTGCCAAAGTGAATGGACAGTCCCAACAGCCAATAAGAACAGAGAATCGTCGCCTCGTTATGATTGGTCAAAGTGTACAGCTCATGTTAACTTTGACCGATCAGAAATCATATACCCCAGCTTTAATTTAATTTAATAAGCATTTAAAGTAGCCTAGTACATAGTAGTACAGTAGTACATTTATGCATTTTCAGCATACTGCAATTGACGTGCGTATTGGGACATCCTAAATCTTTTTTTGGCATACTAAATAGTAGGGAAGTATGTATGGGGACAGGAACGCAGGGTGGGGCTGCGTAGCGAGTATGGGCATGCAGACGACCGAAACAAATTCAAATTACATTTTTTTTTAATTTGTTTCCAGGGGGAACATGAAGGCACATGCAGTATTACAAAGGACAATGGTTAGGTCCAAACACAAACACAAACACAGGGTTGCTACCTGACAGACAATACACACAAACATATAAATAAATATGTATAGAATATGCACAGTGCATGTTTATAAATGGAGAACTGACTCTTAACATGTAAAATATGACAGAAATATATAAAGTGCAGGGGCGCCCTTAGCTCAGTTGGTAGGGCGTCCCCCCCCCCATGGGCCCTTAGCTCAGTTGGTAGGGCGTCCCCCCCTTAGCTCAGTTGGTAGGGCGTCCCCCCCCCCTTAGCTCAGTTGGTAGGGCGTCCCCCCCCATGGGCCCTTAGCTCAGTTGGTAGGGCGTCCCCCCCCCATGGGCCTCGGCCAGCAGCAGACCCGGGTTCGATTCCAGCCCGCGGTCGTCCTCTGCATGTCACTCCCCTCTCTGCCCCATTTCAACTCTGTCTCTACACTATCAATAAAGCATAAAAATGCCCAAAAAATATATTTAAAAAAAAAATATATATAAAGTGCAATTAATAAATAAATAAATAAATAAATAAATAAATAAATAAATAAATAAATAAATACCATACTGGTGAGAATAAAATGATAAGATGAATGAAGCGAGGTAGTTAGTTGTAAACAGTGAATGGGAGTTACAACAGGCAAGCAAGGATCAGCAGGCAGGCAGCTAGAATGGCTGAGGCAGACTCAAATCAAATCAGTTTTATTTCTACAGCCCAATATTGCAAGTGGACATTTGTCTCAGTGGGCTTTACATTCCATACAGTATGACACCCTGCCCTTATCTATCTATCTATCTATCTATCTATCTATCTCTCCTTACACCCTTAAGGAGTGTAACTGAGAAAACTCCCAGTAAAAACCCTTTACCGGGATTAAAAAAAAAAGAGAGAAACCTCAGGGAGAGTGGACAGAGTAAGGGATCCCTCTCCCAGGACGGACATGCTGCAATAGATGTCATAAGTAGAGAAAAATCACGAAGGAATCAAATCATTGCCCAGATGAAAGGAGGGTTTTTAGCTTACTCAAACTAGGAACTCGTGAGAACAATTCAGGACAAGTGGAAGCCAGGAACAACAGCTAAACACCGCTCTTGTTGGAAGTAAAATCACGCGCCGAATGACTGGAATCCACAGGGTCTGATGAGGCAATGAGATTCACCTGAGCAGCCTGCCAAGGAGGGCAGCCACACCCACATGCACATGCAGAGATACAGGCTGTGCTCCAATCCCCATACTTCCATACTATTTAGTAAATCAAGTCTGAAGACATTTCAGTTTCCATTTTAACCTGTAATTTTTTATTTAATTTAAATGTTCTATTTCTATTCATTAGCTTTTCTAATGTGTTTTATGTATTTTAATCTTGCCCCTGTGAAGCACTTTGAATGGCCTTGCCTTATACAGTGAAATCAGTTTCACTTTTGTATCTAGTACATTTTATTTTTATTTTTTTGGCATTTTTAAGCCCCACCCTGCGTTCCTGTCCCCATACATACTTCCCTACTATTTAGTATGCCAAAAAAAGATTTAGGATGTCCCAATACGCACGTCAATTGCAGTATGCTGAAAATGCATAAATGCCCCATTTTTATTTATTTTTAAAGGTGCAGTGTGTAGAATCAAAAATATTCCAATATATAACACACCACACCTTTCACTAACTAGTATATGGAAAGTGATTTCAGACAGCTGTTGTGTGTAATACTTGTTCTTAACACATGGTGGCAGCATTGAGCCGAGAAAGATACAGGAGAGATGCACGTCAGGAATTTTGAATTGAATTTGAAGTCCCTGTTACTGTAAACCCAAATCCTACAAAATATCTATCTATCTATCTATCTATCTAGCTGTCTGTCTGTCTGTCTGTCTCTCTCTCTCTCTATCTATCTATCTATCATCTATCTATCTATCTATCTATCTATCTATCTATCTATCTATCTATCTATCTATCTATCTATCTATCTATCTATCTATCTATCTATCTATCTATCTATCTATCTATCTATCTATCTATAAAGATATTGTCTTGTAAAGATGGAGTCAGTGATTCTGGAGAACGCTTGTTGTCAGAATCAGTGAATATCTCCTGATGACCCGCTACCTGTCTGTACTGTGTGTGAGCTGAACAAAAACAATCTGATACACAGCCTAGGCTCTGTAAAATGGCACGTAAGCAAATGGTATGTAAACAAAGCCAATGTAATTTTTAGTGATGATAAGAATTATTGTATTCCATTTTAATCTGTGACATATAAACAATAAAGACTCAAACAGTTTCATGTGGATTTCAAAGTCATTTTTATTTCACTTTGTAAAAGAAGAATTCAGCTCTGAAGTTATGTTAGTATCAGCGACACAGACTGTGTGTGTGTGTGTGTGTGTGTGTGTATGCGCCTCTGTGTGTGTATGCACCTCTGTGTGTGTGTGTGTGTGTGTGTGTGTGTGTGTGTGTGTGTGTAAAAGCAATAATTACGAGTTCATGTGTGTGTTCAGTGTGTGTCATTTGTCAGTACAGCGACATTATGGGCGGGGCTTGTAGGACACTTCAGGTGATGTCACACACCACACCAACCAATCACAGCCGAGGGATTTGGATCATCATGATGCATATACAAGTAGCCTATTTATATTTATATTTATATTTATTTATATATGTATATTTACGACCTGAATTATACTGTTCTCTGAGTGTTAGGAAGCTGACATCAGTGTGTGTTATGTACGGAGAGATAGAGTTTAGAGTTTAGAGAGCAAGAGGCAGTTTCATGGTTAATAAATCTTTTAAGGATTTTTTGGGCGAAAATAAAATAAAAAAGAGTCGAAAGATGCGGGTCCATTCTCTCGTCCCTCATTGGTCGAATGAAACAGGAAGTGATCTCAGAGTCTGTGAGAGGAAGAAGAAGAAAAAATATATTAAATAATTAAAACAGCTAACATGGCGTCCTCTACTTTACAGGTTTCTAAGGACATTGTTTAAACTAAAGGGAAATGTTAAGCAGAAAATAAAAAGTCAACGAGGTGTCATGTAGGTCCCTTCAGTACTGTTATATAGTCCAGGAAAGGCTGAAATATCTGGTTAAACTTCTCTGAGGTGTCATGTAGGTCCCTTCAGTGCTGTTATATAGTCCAGGAAAGGCTGAAATATCTGGTTAAACTTCTCTGAGGTGTCATGTAGGTCCCTTCAGTACTGTTATATAGTCCAGGAAAGGCGGACATATCTGTTTAAACTTCTCTGCTTTCCCTGAAATCTCATAACGGATATTCCCCATATATAAAGTGCTGGAGAACTCCATGAGCCACATATCAAAGCGGGGGGCTATCTATTTGTAATTTTGAAATATGAAGGTGTATTGAACTCTGAGATCCTATTCTGTATAGATTTGCAAACATTTTAGAAATCGGTTCATCCTAGCCTGAGAAAAAGGCAGAAAGATTGTTCTATGGTCTCACTGTCTAACCCTACATTTTCCCATGTGTGACATCACACATGGTAAAATGTAGGGTTAGGATTAACAGGACAGCTGGGCCAAGGGAAGACTGAGGGAAGACTGAGGGAAGAAAAACCTCATTCATTATATTATAATAGCGATTTTATAATAAAAGAACGCCAGGTTCCATATGGGTGAAGTATTCCTTTAGGAGTGTCATGTATTTCTAATCAGTGTGTTTTCATTGTTGTGTCGTTGTTTCACCTACTACTGTGCCGTCTGCTCTCCTCCTGCTTCTGTTTTAGGGAGATCCGCCTGAGAGAGAGAGAGAGAGAGAGAGAGAGAGAGAGAGAGAGGGAGAGAGCGAGAGAGAGGGAGAGGGACAGGGAGAGAGGGAGAGAGAGAGAGAGACAGAGATAGAGAGAGAGGGGGAGAGAGAGAGAGACAGAGAGAGAGAGAAAGAGGGAGAGGGAGAGAGAGAAAGGGAGAGGGAGAGGGAGAGAGAGAGACAGAGAGAGAAAGAGAGAGAGGGAGAGAGAGAGATAAAAGCAAACGTTACAACAAAGGCCTCCAAAACTCAAACCCCACAATACAAACACAGTCATATTCAAGGCTACACTTCTCCCAGAGCAAGCATCGGCCTACGTGTGTTATTAGATACACAAGCACATCTAATTCAGTGAATATTGGCTGCAGTCTATTTGGGTTTTGTGTATTGTTGTTGAATTTACAATTGACTTCAAAATCTAACCAGACTCGCACACTTCTATTGACTTTCGAAACGCATTTACAGATCTGTCAATGTCAAGTGTCTGCACATTTAGAAATCGCAAAACACTTGCAAATTTGAAAAGCTTTTTTTTAAGGTGTTGTCAGTGATTCTGGAGCATCCTTGTTGTCAACTTTTTTTTGGTCAAAATCAGTGAATATCTCCTCATGATCCGCTATCTGTCCGTACTGTGTGTGTGTGTGTGTGTGTGTGTGTGTGTGTGTGCGCTGAAAAACATTCAGTGTTAAAACTCAGTGTTGCTAGCTGGGTAGGGTCCCTTTGTTTACATACCAGTTTACAGAGCCTAGGCTGTGTATTAACACTGGATTTTATTTCAGCTCACACAGTACAGACAGGTAGCGGATCATGAGGAGATATTCACTGATTTTGACAACAAGCGTTCTCCAGAATCACTGACTGCACCTTTATCACTGTTTGCTTTGGGAGAAGTGTAACGATGTCACTGCAGCAAATACAAACGCTAAAGGATCAACCAGCAGGACAGCACCGCCTGAGCAGAAATATATCTGTTGGGAAAAGACAGTTGAAGCCAAGCTGAAGAAAACAGCCATGTTAGTCAGTGTGTATAAACTAAACATTCTTGTCTGTCTGTCTGTCTGTCTGTCTGTTGATCTATCCATCCATCCGTCCGTCCGTCCGTCCGTCCGTCCGTCTATCCATCCATTCGTCCATCCTTCCGTCCGTCTATCTATCTATCTATCTATCTATCTATCTATCTATCTATCTATCTATCTATCTATCTATCTATCTATCTATCTATCTATCTATCTATCTATCTATCTATCTATCTATCTATCTATCTATCTATCTATCTATTTATCTGTCTGTCTGTCTGTCTGTCTGTCTGTCTGTCCGTCCATCCATTCGTCCATCCGTCCGTCCGTCCGTCTATCCATCCATTCGTCCATCCGTCCGTCCGTCTATCTATCTATCTATCTATCTATCTATCTATCTATCTATCTATCTATCTATCTATCTATCTATCTATCTATCTATCTATCTATCTATCTATCTATCTATCTATCTATCTATCTATCTATCTATCTATCTATCCATCCATTTATCTATCTATCCGTCTATCTGTCTGTCTGTCTGTCTGTCTGTCTGTCTGTCTGTCTGTCTGTCCGTCCGTCCCTCCGTCCATCCATCTTTTTTCTCAACTTGAAATGAAGTGTTTATTTATTTATTTTTTTGTAGCCCAACCATCAAAAACCTTGGAGTGACTTTTGACTTGATTATTGTGAGAATCCTGTTAAGAAACAGTTTTTATTTAAACGTGCCTTTCGTTCTCTCAATGTAGCAGTTGTTAGTAAAAGTTGTCGTTAGTTCAATCTTACATTATGGATAATAATCATTTTATTGTTAAAGTTAGAAAGTTGCATCAGGCTTCGAGCTTCATCATGCCATGCAATCTGTCAATCAATAAACCCTGCCCCCTTTCCCCTCCCTCTCAACCAATCAGGCACCTCCTCAGCCACTGGTCCCGCCTCCTCCTGTTCACAGCCAATCACCACAGATTTATGAAGGAGGAAAGACAAAAAATTAAAGTTACAAAAACACAACACCAATATTTTTTCTATCTAATGCCAAATTAATTTGTATTTTTCCTTGAATATTTTACCTGTGAAATACTGAGTTAAAATAAATTATATTTTAATTATTATTATTATTATTATTATTATTATTATTATTATTATTATTATTATTATTATTATTATTATTATTATTATTATTGACTAGTATAACATTATTTCAGTGATAATAATAATATTTAGGGATAATTTTAACAATGTCTTCTGAACAAAGTAAAAAAAATGCTGGTAAATAATTTCAACTTATTTGTTTATATTGCTTATACTTGCAGTAAAATCAAATAAGTAAAACTTAAAAAACTTTTAATAAACTTTTAAAATTTTATTTTTTTTGCTCGATTACAATTTTTCTTTTATTAAATAAAATTAAAAATAAATAAAAATATTTACAATAATCACTTTTTAAATATACAGTATATTAATAACACAATAACATATTTTTTAAAATTACAAACATTACAAAAATTACAAAAATAAAAGCCGGTATTGACAAAGTCTCTGTGGTCATGTGACTTGTGACATCACTCACCGCGCTGACCAATCCGCTCGCCACGGCTGCGTTCTCAACTCCATCTACTGTTGCCTGGGCGACCTCGTTGGCACCGGCAACCGCAGTTTCAGCCGCAACGTTGGCCTGGTCGGTCGTCTTTTGCGAAACTAAAACAAATATATTTTCATTCAATATCCAATCGGTGAAGTAAAAGGAATTTTAGTCAAGATACTGCAGGTGAATGGGGCAAAACATATATATTTTTTTTTCAACCTTTATTTCTACAGGTAAATCCCATTGAGACCGAAGACTCTTTTACAAGGGAGACCTGTTTTCCTTTCCCACGTTACCATTCACACACACATTCATACACCGATAGCCGATAGCAGGCTAACTATCTACATTCACACGAGGCAAGGTGGGTGAATTGTCTTGCCCAAGGACACAACAACCATGACACAGGTGGCAGGGCGGGGGATCGAACCTCCAATCCTTTGATCATCAGCCGACCCGCTCTACCACCTGAGACACAGTCGCCCCAACTTATCATCATGAGACTTTGCCAGTTGATACATTTTTTTTGTTGTATAACAATTTTTTTCAGAATTGTTTCAATGAATATGAAAATGTGTTCAAATGTAACTAACACTGTAGCCTAATATATAACTTTAAAAATATATATATATAACTAACACTGTAGCCTAATATATAACTTTAAAAATATATATATATAACTAACACTGTAGCCTAATATATAACTTTAAATATATATATATATAACTAACACTGTAGCCTAATATATAACTTTAAATATATATATATAACTAACACTGTAGCCTAATATATAACTTTAAAAAAATATATATATAACTAACACTGTAGCCTAATATATAACTTTAAAAAAATATATATATAACTAACACTGTAGCCTAATATATAACTTTAAAAAAATATATATATAACTAACACTGTAGCCTAATATATAACTTTAAATATATATATAACTAACACTGTAGCCTAATATATAACTTTAAATATATATATATAACTAACACTGTAGCCTAATATATAACTTTAAATATATATATAACTAACACTGCAGCCTAATATATAACTTTAAATATATATATATATAACTAACACTGTAGCCTAATATATAACTTTAAAAATATATATATAACTAACACTGTAGCCTAATATATAACTTTAAAAATATATATATAACTAACACTGTAGCCTAATATATAACTTTAAATATATATATATATAACTAACACTGTAGCCTAATATATAACTTTAAATATATATATATATAACTAACACTGTAGCCTAATATATAACTTTAAAAAAAAATATATATAACTAACACTGTAGCCTAATATATAACTTTAAAAAAATATATATATAACTAACACTGTAGCCTAATATATAACTTTAAATATATATATATAACTAACACTGTAGCCTAATATATAACTTTAAAAAGATATATATAACTAACACTGTAGCCTAATATATAACTTTAGAAATATATATATATAATAAAAATCCTTATTTAATATTTTACAAAATATTAGTGTCCAAGTCAAGTTTTAACAGAACATATCTATATTTTTTTTTTTATTAATAATCTTTATTAAGGACTCAGATGGTCCACTCACATCCAACATACACACACACATAGAACACATTAAAATACATTACTCAATAGAATACTGTACTAAAATAGGTGAAAGCTATCATGCCAATGCTTTTGAAGCCTGGATGTGAGCCTATAGCCCGTCATAGGGTTGGTTAAGGCTATCGTGCCAATGTTTTGGAAGCCTGGACGTGAACCTATAGCCCGTCATAGGGTTGGTTAAGGCTATCATGCCAATGCTTTGGAAGCCTGGATGTGAGCCTATAGCCCGTCATAGGGTTGGTTAAGGCTATCATGCCAATGCTTTGGAAGCCTGGATGTGAACCTATAGCCCATCATAGGGTTGGTTAAGGCTATAATGATGCTATTTTCTGATAAATCCAATCGACACGTGAAATTGAACATTAACTTTCGTAACAGTGCGTGACACGGATAACTGGCTAGCACTGTGTCACCTAGGAGCACGGAGCAACAACCTCATGGCACCATTGTATGCCACTCTCTGCATACTTCTCACTCCGTAAGAGGACCAGAGATGAGCTGTAATTAAAAACGTTCTGATGTACAGGTCTTTTGCATGTTTTTAAGATGAAAATTTTTACAAAAACATCTCTGAAAAATTGCTTGAAAAAACTTCATTCTAACCCTAAGAAGGTGAATTTGTTTTACCTGTGTTCACACCGGTCACTACTCCCTCCATCGTCTTGTTTCCTGGAAAAAGAGAAGAAAAAAAATACACAACATTGTTACTGAAATGAAAGAAAGGATCATTTTATCAGGCAAAAGCTACAGTGCGTATCTTCTGTCGCCCCCCATGAGGAATTCTGAGTAATTACAACAACACTGTCGGTGCATCGCCATCTACATGAGGTAAAGCCTTCAGTGATGGCACATGGATTTTATACCTTCTGCTGTACGTCCAGGTTTTTTTCTTAGCTGTAGAATCAACAACTGAAACATTTCTTTCTCTGAGCTCCTGCACCAGTGTCAGGGGTGGGGGGGGGGTGACACCAGTTTGTAAACGCTGCCATACTGAGAAATACAGAGAGAGTTTTGTGGAGCTGATGAGGCTTCATCAACTTTGTGTCAACTCGTTTGGTGATGGCTTGAATGTAACCACCACTCATTCATATATGAAAAGGTTACGCACTATAGCTTTAAATGTAAAAATGTAAAAACTAGAACATAGTTTTACATGAGGAGGAGATAAAATTAGCTCTGAGCCATGTCTACTGGCAGCCACACTAGCCATTTTTACTTGCAGCAGACACTAGACAAAGACAGACTGCTCCAGTGAATCTGACCTGGTTTCCTCTGTGAGCCTCTGAATTATTTATTCATGTCACAGTTTATACTTAGAATGGTTGAAGGAAAGTACTCAGAGCTTTTCACTTAAAGGGTCACTGTGCAGTTTCAGAGGAGGAGGGTTTGTTTACATTCACAGAGCCTGCAGTTAGTTTACTAAACATATTTTCTCTACATGTAATTCTTAGTGTTGAATAATTCTATCATCATAAATCACAACGTGAGACTAGAATATGTTTGTAAACCAAACTGTGGGCCCTGCTGCTGTAAACAACAACAGTGAAACAGTAACTTTTCAGGAAGCTTTCTAACTTCAAACAGTGTTCCAGGGATCTACATTTTCCTGTGAGGAAAGTTTGTTTATTCAATTATGAGAATATACCTAATAAAAAATGTGAGCCCTCCCCCCATAGAGGCTCTGTCCTCTTCACAGCAGACCCGGGTTAGAATCCAGCCCGGGTCGTTCTCTGCATGTCATTCCCCTCTCTGACACATTTCATCTCTGTCTCTCCACACTGTCTAATAAATGCAAAAATGCCCAAAACATTCTTATAAAAAATAAAAAAAGTGGCCTAATTTTTTTTTCCATCATGCTTTCTCGGACATGTGACGGATTGGACTGAACAGAAGAGTCTTTGTTATCAGCGGCAAAAACACAGTCTGTGATTCACCAACGTTACATCAGTTACTGGCAGGCAGCTCATAGCCACTTGAAAACATGCACTTTATAAATTAGTCGATGTGGTTCTGATCTTCCTTAATGGATTTTAATCTGCTAAGTGGGCCTTGTGTATCACTGCAGTTTTATAATCAATACATACTTAGAATGTTTTAATCTTTGGCCGATGTCCACTTTCCACATCGGAAGATCTGCTTTGTCAACAAGGGAATAGGAACTTAAGATTTAAAGGTGCTCTGAAGAACATTCAGTTTGTGTTAATTCTAGCGGCCCCCCTTTGGACAAAAGCGTTTGTGTGTGTGGTAAATGTTTTTACCACGCCAGCTGTTGTTCCTGGGTGAGCGTATAACCATGACAAAGGCATTAAGAAAAACTATATAAAAATAGCATTCTTTGCACTGATGGTCTCGTTTGCTTGTTACATGTCATTTATGATCCTCAGCGGAAAAATGTGTTTCTGAAATATTAAAAAAAAAAATGATGGGCTTAGAAAATTGTCTGAATGGACAGAATTTTTTTTTTTAAAAGCCTCAAAGAATCTACTGCACTTTCCCCTTTAAACATCTTCAGAGATGTTTTGTGTTTTCCTTCAAACTCTTGTCTGTAACTAATGGAGACTAACTCAGTCACACTGTCCCACTTGGCAGTTCAACAAAAAAGTATTTTAGTCAGACGATAACATCAGACATTTATGTGGAAACAGAACATTTCTTAGTTTGCCCAATTCCCAAAGTCATGATGCAATTATGATCTTTAGCCGACACCAAGTCTGCCCAGGAGGATTTCATTTCTTTGCTCTAAACCACATGTGTCAAACTCAAGGCCCGCGGGCCAGATGTGGCCCGCGACACGTTTTGATCTGGCCCGCGAATCAATTCGGCCGATTTGAATCAATTCTGGAAAAAAAAAAAAAAAAAAAAAAAAATCAGGATTTTTTTTTTTTTTTTTTTTTTTTTTTTTTTTTAATAATGGAGTCTGTGCCATATCCGCACGTCGCATACACTCCCAACTGTTAGGAAACTTACGTGGCTTACAGCTAGGAATGTCTGCTGAAAGTTCCACAGTTCAGGATTTTAAGCCATGAATTGATGAACTTGCATCTAAGAAGAGCTGCTCACTCCAGCCGCTAGGGGGCAGCCAAAATTTAAAAAAGCAGATTTTAGCAACGTGGTAAATGGCAATCTTGCTTCACCGCTATTAATGTTTCCTCCAGTGCTTTATGGCAAAGTAAAAACCAAAAAAATAATAATAAAATAAAAAAAAATATTTTTAAGTGCTGAACAATTAATGTACTAGCCAGCGCGGTGTGTCTGTGGCTCTGCGCGCGCGAAACGAGCAGGAGCATGCTAGTGTAGGCCTACAAGATTTATTTTCTAATTTTCCATGCTGCTTTATTTTTATGTTTTAAATTGGGAAAAACTTATTCCAAAACAACCAATATTGTATTCAAAAATAAATCAAAACAGCGTATTTTGTACTGTCTGCATGTTTGCACAAAATGTGTCCCTGTACATATAGTAAACAAAATTGGACAAAAGTGCCTGTAGTATTTGTGTATTCAAACAAGGAATACACAAATACTACATTATTAGTGCGTATTGGCATCTTTGAGCAAAATACCCCCAAAATTTTTGCTGCGGCGCTCCGCGCCGCACCTCTTATTCCCATGGCCAGCAGCAACCTTTACTAATACATTTCCTGGAGGGTACAGAGATCCCTTTTGATCCATGATAATGTAGGTTACATATGTAGGCTGAATGATAAAGCATATTACTGAAAAATAAAACTATAGATTTGGAATTGACATATGTACGTTATTTTGCCATTATTTTACTGGTCCGGCCCACTTGAGATCAGAGAGGCTGTATGTGGCCCTCAAACCAAAATGAGTTTGACACCCCTGCTCTAAACTGAATCACAGTGAGTCAGTATATTTTTGTGTTAAGGCGAGACACGTCAGGCAAATTTTTTTGGGGATTTTTTGTCTAGGCTATTTATCAATTGTTTTTTTTCTCTCTTCACCTGTTGTTGTGTATTTGATGTATTTGCATTGAATATTGTGTATGTATTGTTGTTTTTCCTTGGAATTTATTTACTCGACATCATTGTAAATGAGGGTCACCCCTCAATTGGTCTCTCGAGGATAAATAAAAGTCAAATGAAATGAAAAATCTTCCATAGCATGTCATTTTTCATGCTTGTATAAAGGTCCAAAATTTACTTTTTTGTTTGCATAGTATATTTTCCCTATGAAACTATCTTTAACGGCCATTATCTCAGAAAAATCTAAAATATCAACATCTAAAGCACTAGCATACATCAACAACTTTTACATTACCATTCTTAGCACTATTCTGAAGGTTATTACAGAAGGATGTGTTCCAATGTTGTTCATTGTTTGATTTAAGAGACATTTTCCTCTTAATATAATGCTGAAAATTCATTTTTAATACCAGTACATAGTATTTTTTTTTATTTATAAAATGGAAAAAATATATTTATATTATTATTATTGAAGACATGGGCCAAGGTAGGCTACTGAACAAGTTTTTTGGTATGTGGGCTATAGATCATTTTATTGGGTTATTTTCTGATGAAGGCTGGGCTGTTGTTGGACTGGTTTACTTTTACTGGGTCAATATTCCCGCCACAGAATCCAGAACCTCCTTTATTCTTTTCGCATTCAGCCGGACCGTTGGAGAATGAAGCAGCTAAAAACCCACCTCTTCTTCAAGGTAATGTCATTTCTTCGCACAATGGTTAACATATAGGCTAACTGTATTATTTTCATCTTATCAGTACTTCTTCACTTTTCTACAAAGCTACAACTGGATTCAAATATCGTTTTTAATGTAAGTAAAGCTCATCTTTATAAACTATCTACATAAGCTAGCTAGCTTGAATCTTAACCAACGTTTTCACCCGTAAATCGCCATTGTAGTCAGCTTACTCGGTAACTTTAACATTACAGTTCCTGCATATAGACACTTGGCGAAAGTATGTGTAGTAAAGACGGCATTACTTGTTATTTTTTTGTTAGTGAGCTAGAGCTCCGTTAACGGCTTACCGGCTGTCACCAGCTTTAAGTCCATTGTTGATGCTTTTAACGGGACTTCAGTATCCGTTAACGTTTGAACGTGCAGCGCCACCACCGCGACCACCGGTTATATCTGGGCCTATCGCCGCTTGTGTTGTACCTAGTTCTGCATTCCTGCCGAAAAATACCGTGAGACAGTCTGCTACTTGCTGTAGTTTAGTCTGGCTTTGCGAGAATAGTCTGCTCGTAACCTCATCACTCACGCACGTCTCTGCCTTGGATTTAAAGCACCCGCCACCCGGTAACGTTAACCGTTTTAGTTGGGACAGTGGTACATCCGGTAACCAGCTCGCTATTTTACTGCATCGTAAGGAAACGTTTTGTTTGTGTGTGGTTAATGTATATTACTATTTTTAATCCAACAATAATCTGACTAAATTGTCCGGTCTGTCATTAGATAGCCTACTGATGGACCGTTACTGCTGGACGCTGTCATCTCTGAGACTCGCATATTTAAGGTAAGCCTAAGCCTTTGTGTGTGTGTGAGAGAGAGAGAGAGAGAGAGAGAGAGAGAGAGAGAGAGAAAAATATTGTTTTTTGATTTATGAAATGTAAAAAGGCTGTACCCAAAATCTTTGGACAGTAAAATAAAGATTTGAGCACTGGCTTTATCAAACATCTAAATGTAGTTTTTCCAAAGAGATGCAAATTAACCCATTACTACTTAGATATTGCAACATTTGCATATCTATTCAAACATTTCTCAAAAAATACAAATAATGCAAATAATAGGTTAAATGTCAGTAATCAACTGGCAAAGTTTCATGATGAATTCTATAAGTTAAACATGTTAAGCCCTATTCACCTGCAGTGTCTCACCTTAAAGCTGCAGTGTGTAGAATTTTGGGTTTTATTTCCTAGCAGATTTTCGAGAAAATAATTATAGTATCCATAAGTACATTTAATCTAGTGCATAATAGCTGAAACAAAAATGTAGAATTATTTTTATTTCCCTTAGAAAGGGTCTCATATATGTTCATATTTCTCCATTTCTTGGACCAAAACCAGTCGCCGCCATTTTGGAAGTGTCATAGTTGGAATGTCATCAGGTGCATTGTTTAAAATGTAGAATTGTTCTTGTCCTTGAAGGCCACTGTAGCTTCTGTTATTATTCGAAAGGGTTGGGGTTACCCAGGGAGTGTTGCATTCTAGAACTTTCTAGGACTTTCAAGAACTTACTTGATGATGTCATATTACACACTGCACCTTTAATGCACAATGTCACATCAATTTACAGCTTTTTACGTATTTAAATATTCTTATCTTCCCTTTATCATTTCCCACCTTGTTGTTGAATCTCACACGCCCTCCACCCATAACACTAAAATTCCTTAAAGGTGCAGTGTGTAATATTGTAGTATTTAGCATCATCTAGTGGTGAGATTCCAGATGTCAA
>OX442358.1:31878433-31925933 GCA_949357725.1 Hyperoplus immaculatus | reverse complement strand
CTACACTTTGTTGGTGGAGTGTTGATTAACTAATCAGAGATAACAGCACAAACACAGCTCGGTAATCAATCATTGTGTCCCAGTCCCCATTCTTTCTGCTGTTTAGTTTGGTAGAAAAAAAGATTTAGGATGTCCCAATTCTTGTGGTCAGATTTATTATGCTTAGAAATACCCAGATGCCTACTGCATCCGACCAAGAGTGTTAGTGTTGAAATCAGAATGCTATTTGGGCGATTCTGACCCACAATCCAGTGCGCAACTGAAGTGACGTCACATTGACGCGGTCTCCGTATGAAAACAAACAGGGATGCGACGGATATAAAAACAAGAGGCAAGATCAAGGCGCAATGTTAAAATGAAATAAATAAGTTAAAGTATGTCCCAACTTAGTGTAGCATACTGCATCCTAACGAGAGTATTTTTATGGTCGGCTGTAGTATGTAGAATAGAATAAAGAGAAAAGTATGCGATTTGGAACACAGGGTATATTGTACTGTATGGGACCTTCACACACAAGCTCCAGGATATCAGCTTATCCTGCAGACGTAGGGCGTTGCGGCGGGAACAGGGTCAGGGCGCCACAATCGATGGTTTGATCAGGTGTAGTGTGACACAGTGCAGGACAACCGACGCCTCAGCACATCCAGAGAGAAAGACGAGCATGGTAGAATGTTTTATTCATTTATTCTTGCCCTTCAGGACGTGCTCTGTAGTTATAACGTATTTACTAGTAACGAGATTTCTGCGATTTATTCTAGATCTATCTTTAAGTGCTACGAGGAACTTTTAAATATTTTTTGAAATAGTCAAATTTTTCCTCTAATGATCATGAATGACATGGAACAGCAAACAAGGCCATCAGTGCAAAAAATGCTATCTTTTTCATGGGTACCTCACCCTGGAACTATACCTGGCATAGTAAAAAACACTACCGCTTTTGTCCAAAGGGGGTGCAAGAATGAACAAAAACAGAAAGTTCCTCGGAGCACCTTAAAATTAATAATTTGCTGTTTCAACATTTAACCAAAATGTCTTCCTCTCTCCTGATTGGCTCACAGACCTGAGATGAGGTTGTCAGTTTTAACGGCATAGCAACAATTACAAAGGCAGGCGGAGTTTAGCAAACGATCCATAGTTTTACCTGGTGTAGTGTGAGAGTAGCCTTGTCCTACCAGACCATCGTACTTCATTTAGCCTGGTCCTACCAGACCATCGTACTTCATTTAGCCTTGTCCTACCAGACCATCGTACTTCATTTCATTTGTACAGAACGTCTGGAATCGCTCAATTGACAAACGTTAACTCACTTGAAGGCGGGTGTCTGTTGAAGTTTAAAACTATTGGATCTGTCCAGTGCCGATCTGGATCTGCCAACCAATCGCATAACGTTTGGTCGTGACGTATGTCATGCGCCGGCTTCTGAACCACTCCCTCTGTTCGCTGATTGGACTGGCTGAAATCTGACTGAACCCAGACTGACTACTGAAGGGAAATTAAAATTGAGCGGAAGTAGGTAGGCGGGCGGTGCCAGGCTAGTGTGACGGATAGCATGGTAGAATTGAATTTTCTTTGTATGATCCTTCACATCACATTTACCAATAGGAGCACAGAGATTTATAAAGAAATATTTGGAAGAGAAAGGGCTTTTCTTAATGGGTATTTATAGTTTTTGATGAAGAATGAGTAACAGTCACAAGTATCATGAGTGGAGGAGAGAGGAGCTGTGACTCAGCAAGAAAACACACACACACACACACACACACACACACACACACACACACACACACACACACACACTCACCCTCTCTCTCTCACACACATACACAAACACACACCCTCTCGCTCTCTCTCTCTCACACACATACACAAACACACACCCTCTCGCTCTCTCTCTCTCACACACACACACACACACACACACACACACACACACACACACACACACACACACACACACACACACACACACACACACACACACACACACACACACACACACACACACACACACACACACACACACACAGCTGCCTCACCTCTTCTCTGATTTGCCAGCATCCACCGCCAGTCTATTTTTAAATTATTATTTAATTTTTTCCCCAGGACGGATTAGCTGCAACATTATGGGCTGTTGTGGGTTACCACGGCGATGAGGGTTGTCCGCCCAACCACATCATTGATCAATACTGACCACACACACACACACACACACACACACACACACACACACACACACACACACACACACACACAGTAATGTAATACTAGATTGATTTCCGTGAAGAAATCCCTTAATAGCCGCACACACACACACACACACACACACACAAACACACACACACATACACACACACACACACACACACACACACACACACACACGCCTATTTATTGATGTGAGAAAATGGGATCATGAACTTTATTTTATTTTACTTTTTTCTATCGCAGCAGTACCCTCAGCCTCCTGTTATTAAGATGAAACCATGTGAACACAGAATATTATTTAATATTATTTAGCCTATATCTTTGTTTTAGAAATAAAACTACACTTTTGGACAAAAGCGGTAGTGTTTTTACCACGCCAGCTGTTGTTCCTGGGTGAGCGTATACCCATGAAAAAGGCTTTAAGAAAAACTATATGAAAATAGCATTCTTCTTTACACTGATGGTCTGGTTTGTTGTTACATGTCATTTATGATCATCAGAGTAAAAATGAGACTGTTTCAGAAATATTTAAATGTTCCTCGTAGAACCTTTAATTAAGAAACTAAATCCAAAACACCCATAGAACAATTAAACTCACTAAGGAAACTTCCACCTAAGATTTTTTTAAATTCATAATAAATAAGTTTGCTGATGGATCATAAAAACTAGATATTTAATTAGGTAAATATTCAGCCACCATGCAGGCGTACAGCTCAGGTCATAACCGGAGCTGAAGATAAGATTTGTCTGTGGAGAAACTCGGGATGGGACAGCGTGCTCCAAAAGCATCTCGGTGTGGAATCCAGCACATGCCTGCTAATTGATACCTACAGTGTTTTAACGAGGCGCCTGTGTGTGTGTGTGTGTGTGTGTGTGTGTCTGTGTGTGTGTGTCTGTGTGTGTGTGTCTGTGTGTGTGTGTGTGTGTGTGTGTGTGTGTGTGTTGGTTTAGCTTCCTGAATGCGACTCTATTTAATCACTTTGGCTCCATCACAACAGTGACATGAATGTTTCTGCAAACCCAGCAACAACGCACAGACCGCCGCACAGACACTTTGGTCTTTAGCTGAGTGTGTGTTTTGTAATCCCCTTTCAACCCTTACCCCTACCATTTAGCCCTACCCTTCTGATTTGTGCGTTCCGGTTTAGGGGTAGGGTGTCTCAGTCCCCTCTGGCATTGAGGGTTAGGGCTAAAGGGCTAGATGACCCTCCAAACGGAGATTTTACACACCCACGTTCCAAAACAAACGAAGAGCCAAGAGAAATCCCCCATAAAGCTTTGAGAATCTTAAGCAAAAAGATGGCCGACGGGTAGAAAGACAGCCACATATAGTTTATCCTTAGTTAAAACATTTTGTAAAAAAAAATTAAATCACATTTTACTATCCAAGTTTTGACATACAGCTCCGGAAAATATTAAGAGACCAGTCTGGATTTTTCTTCAATCTTCATCTCTACATAGCTTACTGAAAATGCTCTTAACAAAGAATAAATTTATTGGAATTTGGTAGAAATGTTATCGGTAGTTTATATTATAAAACCAAAATGTTCATTCTACTCAAACATATGCCTCTAAATAGTAGGACGAGAGACACTGAACATCAGGAGTGGTCTCTTGTTTTTTTTTCCAGAGCTGTACATGTGTTGTAGGAGCCAAATGTGATGTAAATGTGTTGTCTGTTATTCACGGTGTGGCCATTAGGTGGCAGTCTAATCCTGCCTGTTGGACAGTTACAGAGTCATGGCAGGAACTGTTGTTTGGCAGGTGTATTATACTGCATCACCGCTCATCCTTTGTTTAAGTTAATATTGGACGGTGGAAATGAATCTCTTACTGTGACATCACAGTGAATGATTGTTTAGTCTTCTATTTAAATGTTTTATTTCTATTAATATTTTTTATTCGCAATTCTAATGTGTATTCTATATTCGATGTATTTTAATCTTGCCCCTGTAAAGCACTTTGAATGGCCTTGTGTCTGAATGGTGCTATATAAATACAATAAATACACTTGCCTTGCCTTGCTAAACAAGACGAAAACTCGGATGAGATTATTGACAACACAAGAAAGCGAATAGTTGAGTGAAATCAAGCGCGTCAGCCAGGTGACTCAAGGTTAAACATTCTCTGTAGCTTAAAGCATCGGCTTAGCTGCTTAAATACAGGTGAAACTCGAAAAATTAGAATATTGTGCAAAAGTTCATTTATTTCAGTAATTCAACTTTAACGGTGAAAATAATATATTATACAGACTCATTACATGCAAAGTGAGATATGTGAAGCCTTTATTTGTTATAATTGTGATTATTATGGCTTACAGTTTATAAAAACCCCAAATTCAAAATCTCAGAAAATTAGAATATTACATATTAAGACTTGAAATATCTCACTTTGCATGTAATGAGTCTATATAATATATTAGTTTCAACTTTTAAGTTCAAATACAGAAATAAATGAACTTTTGCACGATATTCTAATTTTTCGAGTTTCACCTGTATGTGTCATCAAGCATGTCAAAAGAGCAATACATTCTAGTAGGGGTTAGATTCTCTGCCTACCATCGGGCAGCGCCACAGAATTAAACATAGTTAGTAAATGAAACAAATTTTCAGATGGAATCAACTTGTCTTTATTTTACACGTGTTTCGGATCATTTAACATTTCTTACATATTGTAAACAATTCATTTAAGTAATTTTAAATATTTTAACAAATTCATGGCTTCTCCACACACAAGTCAATATAATAAATCATTAACAAGAAATTGGAATTACAAAATTTTATGAAAAATATTGGTTCTTAAAAAATAATTTTACGTTTGAAAAATTAAACACAATAGACACAAAACTCAATATAAACAACAGCAACAAAATAAATTGAATAATAAGGCAGCATAAGGACAGGTGCAGTTAAAGATTCACGTGGAAATCCACGGGCGCTCCGTGGTGTTTAGAGTTCCATATCGAGGCCCAGTCCTTGTCGCAGCAGACCTGGGTTTGAATCCAGGCCGTTTTCCCTTCTTAAAAATATGAAATCCACTGGTGACGTTTGCTTTGAGGATTTCACAAAATGGCATTGCCCTTTAAAACATAAACTATATAGTATATGTGATCATCATCTTCATCTCTAACTGTTCTGTTCCACTGTCACACAGACCTTCACTGGTAATATCTTCAGTTCATCCAAAGTGTTAAAGCAAGGAAACATCCTCTCAGTGAAAGTGTGTGTGAAGGTGTGTATGTGTGTGTTAGTTTCAGGATCAGAGAACAACAGTTTTCCTCTGTTCCAGTCCAGATTCACTCTGATCCTCTGGAGCTTCTTCTTCACTGGGAGAACAGTGTATGGAGCTGATGGTGACCCTGCATAGTATTCACCTTCATAGAACGCTATTTCCCATAATCCAGACTCTTTGTCTCCCTTCCTCTGGACAGACTCTGCTAACACACCCAGAACCCAGTGTGTTTTGTCTCCAACCTGGACGTCCCAGCTCTGAGTCCCTGAGTTAAAGCCCTCAGAGCTCAGGACAGACGTGTAATGATCAAACCTCTCTGGATTATCAGGAAGCTGCTGTATCTCTCCATATCTCACATTGGTCAGATCTTCAGACAGGATGAGTTTTGGATGAGCAGTGTTTGGGTCCAGAACCAGAGGAGTGTAGGAGACCATGTCCTTCATCTTGTTCCAGATGTTGAAGGTCAGGTTGCCCAGGTGTTTGGCCTCGTCTATCAGAGCTCCTGAGAGCAGCTGTGGATCATCTGGCAGGGGGCGCTGCTGGACTCTGTCCACTGCAGCCTTGTAGTTGAGCAGGAATGAGACGTCTTCAGCTCTCAGCTGCTCCTCTGTGGCTCTGACTGTGTCTGAAAGAGCTGCTATCTCTCTGCTCAGAGCCTCCATCTTCTCCTTCATCATCTGACTCTTCTGCTCCTCTTCCTCCCACAATGCCAACCTAACCACCTCTTCCTCTTCTAGAAACTGATGAAGCTTCTTAAACTGATCCTTAATCTGCCTCTCTGTGCGTCGGGCCTGGACCATTATGTGTTTTGCTGTTTGATCAGACTTAACTTTAACTTGTTTAAAGAGCTTTAACTTCTCCTTTAAGGGCTCCAGAGTTTCCTCTAGTTTCTTCTTGTGTTGTGGTGCAGCTTCATCGATGGGTTTGAATCTGTGGCGTCTGTGTTTCTCTGAATCTCTGCAGATGAGACAAACTGGCTGCTGATGGTCCAGACAGAAGAGTTTGAATTTCTCAGAGTGCAGACTGCAGAGAGCCTCTGAAGCTTTCTGATCTCTCTCCAGTAGGAAGGCCTCACACAGGTTCTTTAAGGCTAAGTTGCGGGGAGGTGAATCCCTTGAATATCTTCTCTTACAAACTGGACACTCCTGAATTGGTTTCTGTCTCCACCAGTTCTTCAGACAGTCTTTACAGAAGCTGTGGCTACATGACAGAACAACAGGATCTCTAAAGACGTCTGTACAGACCGGACAGCAGAAATCCTCCTCTGACATGGAAGCCATTTTGTCTGTGACTGCAGCTGAAAACAGAGCAGACAGAAAGTACAGTCAGACGTGGCTCCCTTCCCTCTTCTACTAATTTCTCTGAGATTAACTTTGAGTCAAACTCACCTTCAGTGTGTGGAGTGTCACAGTGTTGTAGGAGCTGAACTCACTCAGAGGAAGTTGTTACTTTGGTCTCTGTGTGTCTCTCGGTGAAGTTTTGTCTGTCCTCTTTTTACTGCTGGTTATGTAAACTGATAAGTAGCAGGCACAGACACACACACACACACACACACACACACACACACACACACACACACACACACACACACACACACACACACACACACACACACACACACACACACACACACACACACACACACATAGCTATTTTAGGACAGAGGGAGAGACATGAGGGAGAGACATGGACTGTTGAAATAGCAGACACACAGCTTTCGCTCATGTTGCCAATAGTCAAGGCAAGCCAATGGACACATCGAGGCCTGTCTGCAACACACACTCACATAAACTTATTTGTTAGCTATGAGCTGCTACCTTCACCTGCACCATGGAACAAATATTGTAGAGGGAATTCAAAAGACGTGTTAAATAATGTTTTCAAAAAATTTAAATGTACAAGTTGAAGATAAAAACTAGATAAACCACATGGTAGTTAAATACATACATCAGTATAAACATGCAAAACCATGGTAGATCTGAAAAAATCCAAAAAACATTTGATTTGAGTAATCAACAATTTATTTTAATGTTTGTAAACAACTTCATGGCTCCACACAAACAAGTCAATTTACAAGATCATAAACAACTATTTAAAATGACACAGAACGTATGAAAAAGACAAAAGTTAAACAAATCCTACAGAAACATCAGACACTTAAAGAGGACCTATGATGCTTTTTGACTTTTATGACCTATAAACGTTGTTATGATGATTCATAGTCATGCTTAACCATACTAAATTATCAAATAATGACTTACATGCATTTCGACGTATTCCCTGCTGACCGTCTGAGGTGTCTGTGCAGAGCACTAGACACTATTCTAGCCAGTCGAGAAGTCACGTGTTCAAAGCGGTTTGACGCTTTGTAATATCGTGACGTCGCATGTAACTTGGTGTCGTCACCACGCGGATGTTTCCATGTATAGCAATGCTGTCACTTCCCTGTTCGCGTCTGCCTCGCGCCCTTATAGGTCCATGCTCGCGCTTCCCGCCACTGAAAGTGTTCCGGAAAGAAGGTAACCAATCACAACGGAGTGGGGTTTGCAGGAGGGGGGGGAGGGGAGCGGAGATGGCCGAAGCACAGGCGGAGGGAGCGGAGATGGCCGAAGCACACACACTCAAGTGTTGACAGGACGTGCTGGATCGCCAAAATAAGAGAAAGAGCTTCCCGAAAATCTACATAGTTTTTTGTGATGTGTGTGCTGCCTTAAATTTAAGTCAGTAGGTTTGTTATGTAGGAGTTTGTAAATTAGAACAAGTGTTGGTATTTGCTTTGTTTTTTGGGTTTGGGAAAAACGGCAGAGTGAGCCCTCATTAATAGAGGATCTTCGCGCCAAATCTCCGGTCTTTTCTCGGATATTCTTTGATCTCAGTTAATGCAGACACGTCAAGAAGGAAAAGCATACAGATAAATGCTGCCGAGTATTCAAGTAAATTCGCCGTGCCTTGGAGACTATTTGTCTGTGAGTAGTGTTTATGTGGTCAACTATAGCTTGTTAATATATAAATGTGAAGTTAGCTACTTAGGTTTGTTTGTTTAGTTAACCATATGGCTTTGTTAGCTAACTGCCTGTAACAAAGTGTATTTTTAGCTAGCTCTCCTTCATTTTACATTTGTTAGCTAAGCTTTGTGTATTATTCATGTCATACTTACCGTGTATTGTACTAAATCTGTCTGTATGGATCTGGTGATGTCTATTGATTTATGTTTTTATGTATGTTACAGTTTTACAAAATCAGAAAGCAACCAATGAAGATTCACTAAAGAACAAGAAAAGCAAGCCTTGGGTCTTTATTTCTTTATTGGACTTTTTGAGTGTTAGCTGGCTGTCTAGCCGTGCTCCAGGATACGCACTGCCAGGGCAGTACAATGTGATTCGTGTCAGGTTGCTCTATAGCAGTGTAAAACAAGAAATTAAGACCAGAAAAGTAGTATAATAGGTCCTCTTTAATAAAATCATTTTACATGTGAAATGGTCGCCAATAGAAACAAAAATCCAAATGTCAAACTTCACAACAAAAAAAAAGTTTATCAAGCAATATCAATATCCTGTATTTAACCAGGTAGAATTAATTGAGATTAAAAAAATAAGAACAATCCACACAGTCACATGAAATTATCAAACACCACATTCAGAATCCAATTATTATAAAATACAAGACCAGGGACAGGGATAATAATATCGCTTAATAATACATACAAAACATAAACGAAATCATAAATGTTTTAATTGTTTTTATCTCCTCTATTCCACTGTCACACACAACTTCACTGGTAATTTGTAAAGAGGGAGTTTAACCCCAGTGGTAAAGTGTGGAAACCTCCTCATGACTGTGCTGATTATACGCCTTTATAGAACCCTATTTCCCATATCAAGACTCTTTGTCTCCTTTCCTCTGGTCAGACTGCTGATACACCCAGTGCCCAGACTGAGACAGAGATTAAATGGGGCTGAGAGGGGAATGACATGCAGGGAACGACTATCTTCTTGCCGGCTTCAGATTGAGGATAAACATTAACTATCCTCTGGCGCCTCCTGGAGGCCACTGCAGGCTCGTGCAGCAGAAACATGTCAGAACCAATAAAAGTCAAATAATCCATTAAAATTGTTCATTTTGAAAACACTTTAGAAAGTTAAACAAACAGAAGTTAAACAAATCACACAAAAACATCAGACATCCAAATGTCAAACTTAACTACAACGAAAAACTCTATCAATATCAATATCCTGTATTTAACCAGGTAGAATTATTTGAGATTAAAATATCTTCTCCAAGAATGACCTGTCCAGGAAAGCAGCATTATGATAAAATAAGCACTATCCACACAGTCACATGAAATGATCATACACCACATTCAGCATCCAACTAATATAAAATACAAGATCAGGGACAAGAGTAATAATATTGCTTAATAATGAGTCAGCAGAACAACAGGTGCAGCTGGAGAAACAAAATCCACCAGGTGATGTTTGCTTTCAGGATCTTACAAAATAACCTACAAATCATAAACTAAATCGTAAATGTTATAATCGTCTTTATCTCTAACTGCTCTGTTCCGCTGTCACACAGACCTTCACTGGTAATATCTTCAGTTCATCGCTAGTGTTAAAGCAAGGAAACATCCTCTCAGTGAAAGTGTGTGTGAAGGTGTGTATGTGTCTGTTAGTATCAGGATCAGAGAACGACAGCTTTCTTCTGTTCCAGTCCAGATTCACTCTGATTCTCTGGAGCTTCTTCTTCAATGGGAGAACAATGTCTGGAGCTGGTGGGGACCGTGCGTAGTATTTCCCTTTATCAAACCCTAATTCCCATAATCCAGACTCTTCGTCTCCCTTCCTCTGTCCAGACTCTGCTAACACACCCAGTAACCAGACTGTATTGTCTCCAACCTGGACGTCCCAGCTGTGAGTCCCTGAGTTAAAGCCCTCAGAGCTCAGAACAGACGCGTAAGGATCAAACCTCTCTGGATTATCAGGAAGCTGCTGTTTCTGCCCTTCTCTCACACTGGTCAGATCTTCAGACAGGATGAGTTTTGGATGAGCAGTGTTTGGGTCCAGAACCAGAGGAGTGTAGGAGACCATGTTCTTCATCTTGTTCCAGATGTTGAAGGTCAGGTTGCCCAGGTGTTTGGCTTTGTCTATCAGAGCTCTTGAGAGCAGCTGTGGATAATATGGCAGGGGGCGCTGCTGGACTCTTTCCACTGCAGCCTTGTAGTTGAGCAGGAATGAGACGTCTTCCGCTCTCAGCTGCTCCTCTGTGGCTTTGACTGTGTCTGAAAGAGCTGCTATCTCTCTGCTCAGAGCCTCCATCTTCTCCTTCATCATCTGACTCTTCTGCTCCTCTTCCTCCCACAGTGCAGCCAACCTAACCACCTCTTCCTCTACTAGAAACTGGTGAAGCTTCTTAAACTGATCCTTAATCTGTCTCTCTGTGCGTCGGGCCTGGACCTTTATGTGTTTTGCTGTTTGATCAGACTTCACTTTAACTTGTTCAAAAAGCTTTAACTTCTCCTTTAAGGGCTCCAGAGTTTCCTCTAGTTTCTTCTTGTGTTGTGGTGCAGCTTCATGGATGGGTTTGAATCTGTGGCGTCTGTGTTTGACTGAATCTCTACAGACGAGACAAATTGGCTGCTGATGGTCCAGACAGAAGAGTTTGTGTTTTCTAGAATGGAGATTGCAGAGAGCCTCTGAGGTTCTCTGATCTCTCTCCAGTAAGAAGGCCTCACACAGGTTCTTTAATACCAGGTTACAAGGAGGTGCTACCCTTGAAGATCTTCTCTTACAAACTGGACACTCACGTGTTGGTTTCTCTCTCCACCAGTTCTTCAGACATTCTTTACAGAAGCTGTGGCTACACGTCAGAACAACAGGATCTCTAAAGACGTCTGTACAGACCGGACAGCAGAGATCCTCCTCTGATCTAGAAGCCATTTTTGTCTGTGAGTGCAGCTGAAAACAGAGCAGACATAAAGTACAGTCAGCCGTGGCTCCCTTCCCTCTTCTACTCTCTTCCCTGAGATTAACTTTGAGTCAAACTCACCTTCAGTGTGTGGAGTGTCACAGTGTTGTAGGAGCTGAACTCACTCAGAGGAAGTTGTTACTTTGGTCTGAAGGTGAATCTCCGTGTGTCTCTTGGTGAATCTTGAAACACATGTAAGACAAGGGTTTGTTTCAGTCCAAAGTACAGTTTGATTACTGGATAGATTGATCGTGTGTCGAAAGGCTTTCACAACAGCAACGTCTAAGTTCAAATAAGGGCGCACTCACACTTGGCCTGGTGGACCCATGCAGTGATTAAGCAAAAGGTCATTTTAATGACATTGACACTATTGGAGGAGTTAAAATATTAAGTAAAATCCTGTGAATGTCAAGACGGGAACAGACTGAATTAAGACAGCCTATAGGACCACCTCACACCAAACGATTGAGATAAGAGGAGCGCGAACCAACTCTGGCAGGACTGTAAGGTGTAAGGTCGGCATCAGACGTGGCTCCCCTCCCCCTCTACTAACCTCTGATAAACAAGGCCGAAGCACACCTCTTCCAAACGGGCCAAAGAACTGTACGGAGCACCAACACTGGTCAAACAAACTAGACTTTAGCCGTCAACTGTGCTTGGGCACGGGACCGATGCCTAGGCTGATTGCGCCCTAAGTTTAACTTTCTCTCTGATCCCTGTTTTTAGTCAAACTCACCGTCAGTGTGTGGAGTGTTCACAGTCGTGTCTGTGTGTCTCTTGGTGAAGTTTTGTCCGTCTGTCCGTCTTGTACTGAATGCTGTTGCTGCACATGTAATGCCAAGGTGTGTTTCAGTCCCAAGTTCAGTTTTATTGCTGGTTGTATAGATTGATAGAGTGCAGCAGACTGTTGCAACTACATTTATGTTCAAAGTAGTTTTCATGACACTGAATGTGTGGGAAGAGTTAAGCAGCTCCAGCGAAGGACCCCAAACTTCCCTTTCACCGGCCCACATTGACAAGCTCTGACTGGGGGATCCTGAGATGTTTAGAGGCCAGTTTGGAGGTATAATCTTTCCACCTAGTCCTGGGTCTTCCTCCTCCTGGTCTAATGTGCCTGGATTAGATTTTTTTTTAATGCTTTTTTTTTAAATAGATACTGTAGTTTTGAGGGACAGAGGTGAAATGGGGCAGAGAGGGGAATGACATGCAGAGAACGACTTGAAGTGCTAAATGTAGTTATTTCTATCTTGCTTACTCCATCTTCTTGATGGCTTCAGATTGAATGTGGATAAACATTAACTATCCTCTGGCGCCCCCCGGAGGCCACTGCAGGCTTGTGCAGCAGAAAAATGTCTGCACCAATAAAAGTTAAATAAACATTAAAAATTATGCCTTTTGAAAACCCTTTAGAAACAGTGTTAGAGTTTTTTTTTGTAAGTTTTTTTTGCATTCTGATTTAGACTACCACTGTATTACTGATGTGTTTCAGTTTACATAAACCTATGCAAGATTGCCTTCAAGAAATTGCGTCTTTTTATACATTTCCTTCACCATGTGCACATATGCATGACTTAAGAAACAAATATTCAACTGATTTCGCTTCAATTAAACCTTATTGTGAAAATTGTGATTTAACTGATTTTAACAAATAGGGATTTTGACAACAGGCTCTCCCCCAAAATCACTGACTCTACTTTTTTTTTATAGATTATATTCAAGCTTTATTTGATAGTACACAGTTAAGATGGGGAGACAGAACCCGCAACCACTGCAACAAAGCTTGAGCCAATATGGTGCTCTATCCACTACGCAACCGGAGCGCCCCACTGATTCCACTTTTAAGACAAACTAATATTTGTTCTTGCAATTGGTTTATATTATAATAAATGAGCTCCATTAATCAAAAATCCTCACTTCAAAAGAGCTGGAAAAGTATTTAACGATTATAAATGAAATAAAAACACTTTAGACTGAATCAACTGTACTTTATTGTATACATTAGAAATATTTTACATGTTATTTGGAGGATTCAAGGCAAGCCACGTTTATTTCTACAGCACAATTCTGACACAAGGCCATTCAAAGTGCTTTACAGGGGCAAGAAATACATCAAGATTAGACTTTAGAAATTGCATTTAAAAGATAGTAAACATAAAGAAAACACATCAAGATTGAAAATTAAACATTAGACATTTAGACAGCGATGTAGAATGGCTGCAATGAAAATAACGTGACCGACAATATAGTTATTTTCAATATAGCATATTTAACTTATTTTTTTTTAACTCATTTCACATTTTTGGAATTCGAAATTTATGTATTCCGAACAAGTGAATAAAATCAAAACAGAATGCAAAGATAAACAAGTGGACACATCAAAAGGAATATTTCGAATCAATAAAAGTCATAAAGCAAAATAAACTGTTCAAGACTTAGTTTACATGTTGAAAAAGGGCTGAATAGAATAATCATAATTTATTTAATCTCACCCCTTCTCCCTAACCTCTAGTCTAAATCGAAAGCGTCTTGCGATTGTGTTGAAATTGTTGCGTGCGCATTAACCGCCACTGATTTTTATTATTGACATTTCAGTCATAATTAGTACACTGAAGTTGTAGGCTATAAGGCCGATCACTTTTTAAAAGAATAAAATGCTTCATGATTTTTGTACCAGTTTTCAAAATATGCTTCATGCCTACACATTTAAAGGTGCTCCGAGGAAATTTCAGTTTGTGTTCATTCTAGCGCTCCCCTTTGGACAAAAGCCGTATTGTTTTTACTACGCCAGCAGATTTTTCCTGGGTGAGCGTATACTCATGACAAAGGCATAAAGAAAAACTGTATAAAATAGCATTCTTTGCACTGATGGTCTCGTTTGCTGTTACATGTAATTTATGATCATTAGAGGAAACATTTGACCGTTTCAGAAATACTTTAAAGTTCGTCGTAGCACCTTTCAGATAAGGAATCCAAAATATATAATCAATGAATAAACAGAAATAAAAGAGAAAAGGTCAGAGTATAAAATAAAACATTTATAAAACGATGCAATGATAAAACCGTTACATATGCATTGTCCAAATCGTCCAAATCATCACACCGTGAGAAGCACAAGTTCCTGATGAAGATTTATTAAGAATATTGTGTCTGTAGTTTAAAACATGTGAGAAAGAGATCAGTTTAAAAAAGTGGTACTGTTTACGTTCCTCCAGAAAAGTCTAGTCTCTGTAATATAGGAGCCTATGTGGCAGTTACTTGGACTTTCTGTCACTTGGAAGCTCACAGATCCAAATGTGGAGGTCTGTTTGCTTTAGTAGTCACCCACTCCGACAACTGACAATTTTGAACATTCCATTTAAATTTCCCATTCATCTTTACATAGAGAACTATACATTTTTTTTTGCATTTTTCCCCAAAAATCTGTCCGGCAAAACTCTTGTAAAAGCACGTTTTGATAAAGTAAGTACTTCAAATAATACTGAATAGTGAGACAGCAGTGGGACAGGGGCATACACTTTTACCTTTAGTTGTGATTATCTTTACTCTAGCTGCTCTGTTCCACTGTCACATAGACCCTCACTGGTAATATCTTCAGAGGGAGTTCATCTATAGTGTTAAAGTATGGAAACATCCTCTCAGTGAAAGTGTGTGTGAAGGTGTGTATGGGTGTGTCAGTATCAGGATCAGAGAACGACAGTTTTCCTCTGTTCCAGTCCAGATTCACTCTGATCCTCTGGAGCTTCTTCTCCAATGGGAGAACAATGTCTGGATCTGGTAGTGACCTTGCTGAGCATATACCTTCAAAAAACGCTATTCTCCATAATCCAGACATTTTGTTTCCCTTCCTCTGGACAGACTCTGCTAACACACCCAGTGACCAGTGTGTTTTGTCTCCAACCTGGACGTCCCAGCTGTGAGTCCCTGAGTTAAAGCCCTCGGAGCTCAGGACAGATGCGTAAGGATAAAACCTCTCTGGATTATCAGGAAGCTGCAGTTTCTCTTCTCCTCGTCTCAAACTGGTCAGATCTTCAGACAGGATGAGACTTGAACGAGCAGTGTTTGGGTCCAGAACCAGAGGAGTGTAGGAGACCATGTCCTTCATCTTGTTCCAGATGTTGAAGGTCAGGTTGCCCAGGTGTTTGGCCTCGTCTATCAGAGCTCCTGAGAGCAGCTGTGGATCATCTGGCAGGGGGCGCTGCTGGACTCTGTCCACTGCAGCCTTGTAGTTGAGCAGGAATGAGACGTCTTCAGCTCTCAGCTGCTCCTCTGTGGCTCTGACTTTGTCTGAAAGAGCTGCTATCTCTCTGCTCAGAGCCTCCATCTTCTCCTTCATCTTCTGACTCTTCTGCTCCTCTTCCTCCCACAGTGCAGCCAACCTAACCACCTCTTCCTCTTCTAGAAACTGGTGAAGCTTCTTAAACTGATCCTCAATATGTCTCTCTGTGCGTCGGGCCTGGACCTTTATGTGTTTTGCTGTTTGATCAGACTTCACTTTAACTTGTTCAAAAAGCTTTAACTTCTCCTTTAAGGGCTCCAGAGTTTCCTCAAGTTTCTTCTTGTGTTGAGGTGCAGCTTCATCGATGGGTTTGAATCTGTGGCGTCTGTGTTTGACTGAATCTCTGCAGACGAGACAAACTGGCTCATGATGGTACAGACAGAAGAGTTTGAGTTTCTCAGAGTGCAGACTGCAGAGATCCTCTGAGAAACTCTCACACTTGTTCTTTAAAGCAAAGTCAGGAGGCGAGAGAGGCTCTGAAGCTCTCTGATCTCTCTCCAGTAAGAAGGCCTCACACAGGTTCTTTAAGGCTAAGTTGCGGGGAGGTGAATCCCTTGAAGATCTTCTCTTACAAACTGGACACTCCTGAGTTGGTTTCTCTCTCCACCAGCTCTTCAGACAGCCTTTACAGAAGCTGTGGCTACACGACAGAACAACAGGATCTCTAAAGACGTCTGTACAGACCGGACAGCAGAAATCCACCTCTGATCTGGAAGCCATTTTGTCTGACTGCAGCTGAAAACAGAGCAGACAGAAAGTACAGTCAGACGTGTCTCCCTTCCCTCTTCTACTAACTTCCCTGAGATTAACTTTGAGTCAAACTCACCTTCAGTGTGTGGAGTGTCACAGTGTTGTAGGAGCTGAACTCACTCAGAGGAAGTTGTTAGTTTGGTCTGAAGGTGAATCTCTGTGTCTCTTGGTGAGGCTCCTTTCTGACGTCTTTTACTGCTTGTTATGTAAACTGACAGTGTTGATGCAACAACATTAATGTTCAAGGGCAGTTGGAATGATGAGGATCGTATCGGAGGAGTAAAAATATAAAGTAAAATCCTGGGAATATTCTGGGATTGAGGGACCATGAAATATTGAGGGAAGTCGGTAATGTAGGATATAGTTTGTTTATGTATGTTAGCATAATTAAAATCAGTTTTTCAAACTATGAATCTATAAATGTTTCAATGTACGAGCTTTGGAGACGTTCCTGTATGCATCATGTTCACAGAAAGGGGCAGGGCTGTGCAGAAAGAGGAAAGTAATAATCAGGAAAAATGTCCCTAAAATCCAGATTTAATCTGAATATATACGCCTGCCTGTGTTTTACCCTTTTTTTTAAAGAGGACCTATTATACTACTTTTCTGGTCTTAATTTCTTGTTTTACACTGCTATAGAGCAACCTGACACGAATCACATCACAAAAAACTATGTAGATTTTCGGGAAGCTCTTTCTCTTATTTTGGCGATCCAGCACGTCCTGTCAACACTTGAGTGTGTGTGCTTCGGCAATCTCCGCTCCCTCCGCCTGTGCATCGGCCATCTCCGCTACCCTCCCCCCCCCCCCCTCCTGCAAACCCCACTCCGTTGTGATTGGTTACCTTCCTTCCGGAACACTTTCAGTGGCGGGAAGCGCGAGCATGGACCTATAAGGGCGCGAGGCAGACGCGAGGCAGACGCGAACAGGGAAGTGACAGCATTACCATACATGGAAACATCCGCGTGGTAAAGTCACGAAGTTTTATGCGAAGTCACGAATTATGAAAGGGTAGACCGCTTTGAACACGTGACTTCTCGACTGGCTAGAATAGTGTTTAGTGCTCGGCACAGACACCCCAGAGGGTCAGCAGGGAATACGTCGAAATGCATGTAAGTCATTATTTGATAATTTAGTATGGTTAAGCATGACTATGAATCATCATAACAACGTTTATAGGTCATAAAAGTCAAAAAGCATCATAGGTCCTCTTTAAAGATTATTTTTGCTTTTATTAGATAGGTTTTAGAGACAGAGTTGAAATCGGACAAGTAGGGGAAGACATGCAGAGAACTGACCAATAATAATGACCTGAATAATAATAATAATAATACATTTTATTTGAGGACACCTTTCAGGACACTCAGTCACCTTACATGTCATGAACAAAATAAAATAAAAACTGTTAAAAAGATTCTAAGCAGTCCAAGAGGTAGTTAGACAGTTAGAGTGTTAGTTATAGAGAGTAGGCCAGTAAGACCAGGTGGTTTTGAGGGAAAGGTGGTGGAGGGCTTTGCATATGAGCAGCAGATTGTTGTAATCGATCCAGTTGTGTACAGGGAGCCGTCTAGTTGAATTCCAGTGTTCAGATCAGTTTGTGTGAGTAATGATGCGGGCAGACCAGTATTGCATGGTTGACCGATAGTAGGTGTTCATGTACTGATGCAGGTAAGGTGGGCGGGGTTTCTCTTACACACACACACACACACACACACACACACACACACACACACACACACACACACACACACACACACACTTCAGTGATTTTTAGGACAGAGGGAGAGACATGGCTTGTTGAAAAAGCAGACACACAGGTTTCGCTCATGTTGCCGATACTCAAGGCAAGCCAATGGACACATGCAGGTCTGGGGGCAACACACACTTACAGTTCATATGGAAAGTATTCACAGCGCTTCACTTTCTCCACATTTCGTATGTTACAGCCCGGAATAAAGCTGGATTACATTAATTTTTCCCCATCAAAATTCAACACATTAGGGATGTCCATGGTTAACTGGTTAACCATTAACCGTTAAGTAGATCTTTAACCGGTTAATACTAAAGGTTAAACGGTTAAAAAAAATAATAATAATAATTTCTCTGAAATCCGGACTCTTATTTTGATATCGCTAAACCGGATATAAGAATGCCAACTGTCGGTAGAATGAAACGAGTAGTGTAGGCTACGCTCAACTTTATAATAGGTCCATGGTACGCTCCCAGAAAGATAGCCAGTCACAACACTCCCCTGCCATGTGTTTGTATAATTTAATTAACAGCGTGGGCTCCCGCTAGCTTAACATAGCGCTAGCATTAGCCTTCTTGAGGTGGATGCTGTCCTGCATCTATCACCGTCTCAGTGAGTATGAGAGAGTGACAGTGAGTGCCCCTGCACAGACACAGGTCTGCCATGCTTGTGTGCCAGGATCAATAGCGAAAATCCGTCTTAAACAAAAGCGTTAAGTATCGTTATGCAGTACTGATAACATCGGAGCTTATCAATATTACGGTCTTTCACAATGTTGCCCCGTGCTCAGCACTACTTAGCATCGGGTTTCGGTAGGCTACCCATCCACTAAGCCTGTGTGTGTGTGTGTAAATGTCCCTTTTCATTGCTCTTTCTGCTCCTACATTCGCATACTAGACCTCTTCTCACAACAGACAAAGGTGCCGTGTGAATGTCAAAATGTAGGCATTTAAATTGGCTACTGGTCCCTGAATCGTTTTTAAATTAATATGCCGGTCCTTGGAACAAAAGAAGGTCGGGAGCCCTGCTATAATGCTTCATGTATTTCACTATAAATACGCTACATTAAATCTTAACGGTTAACCGGTTAATAACCGTTAATTCTGGTGGTTAATCGGTTAAAGAAAAAATTCTAAATGGCCGTCCCTACAACACATAATACCCCATAATGAAAACTTAATAAAATGTTGGTTTGAGATTTTTGCAAATTTAATAAAAATTAAAACTGAATTTAAACTGAATTTGAACTCAAAAAGGCTGTTCATCACCTGATCAAAAGTTAGAGATCATAGACTTTAAAACTCAAAATCTGCGCCAAAATCTGGATTTCATGTCATTTTTTAATCAGACATTCACACTGTCATGACCTGATGGTGAAGGCAAAAAGGTTTTCTGTCTTTGAACATGGCAGGATTGTTGAGCTGCACAATCAAGGCCTCTCACAACATGCCACGCTGCAGAGGTCGGACGCAGTAATACAGTCATTTTATATTTCTTTAAAGATCCTGAGGCTTAAGGGACTAAAAAGTTCAAGTGGTCGACCCAAAAACAATGCGCTGAGCCGGAGGACCCGAGGTGTAGTCCGTGAAGACCCAGGCCGATCCTCGACCCAAATGAAGACCCTAACTGGTGCTGTGTGAAGCTCAATAACCGTCAGACGGCATCTGCGAGAGAAGGGCTTTAAAAACTAAAATCCAGATTCAAAGACAATGTCTCACGCCACAAACCCGCTTTGACTCTTTACAGAACCTCTGGAGCTCCATCAGGTTGGATGGGGAGCGTCGGTGCACAGCCATCTTCAGATCCCTCCAGGGATGTTCAATGGGATTCAAGTCTGGGCTCTGGCTAGGCCACTCTAGGACATTCACAGAGCTGTCCTGAAGCCACTCCTTCCATATCTTGGCTGTGTGCTGAGGGTCGTTGTCCTGTTGAAAGATGAACCGTGGCCCCAGTCTGAGGTCAAGAGCGCTCTGGAGCAGGTTTTCTTCCATGTCTCTGTACATTGCTGCATTCATCTTTCCCTCAATCCTTTTTTTTTCAAGATATTTTTTGGGCATTTTTATGCTTTATTTGACAGTGCAGAGAGACAGAGGTGAAATGGGGCAGAGAGGGGAGTGACATGCAGAGAACGACCGCGGGCGGGAATCGAAGCCGGGTCCGCTGCTGGGCCCGGCCCGGGAGGGGGACGCCCTACCAACTGAGCTAAAGGCACCCCCCTTTCCCTCAATCCTGACTAGTCTCCCAGTTCCTGATACTGAAAAATATCCCCACAGCATGATGCTGCCTCCACCATGCTTCACTGTAGGGATGGTATTGGTCAGGTGATGAGTGGTGCCTTTCCAAATCATGTCTAATTAACTGAAGTTACCACAGGTGGACTCGAATTGAGCTGTAGAAACATCTCAAGGATGATCGGTGGAAACAGAATGGACCTGATTGCAAAGTCAGTGAATACTTATGTACAAGAGATTTTCTTCGTTTTTTTTTTATTTTTAATAAATTTGGAAACAAAGTTGTCATTATGGGTTATTATGTGTAGAATTTTGAGGAAACCAAAATTTTATCCAGCATTATTCAGGCTGTAACATAAGTTGTAAAAAGTGAAGCGATGTGAATACTGTATTTTTAGCTATGAGCAGCTACTGTCACCTGCACCAAGGAACACAATTTTTATCCAATCACAAGAGAGAAGCCTACAAACCGACACCCGTCTCACTGCCAGTGCACGCCAGAGCGACACATGGGTGAATGTTTATGCGCCTACAATGGCGGGGGGGGGGGTAAAAATCCTTCCCAATGTCTGTTTTGATGGTTTTTAAAATCGTGTTTTTTCACACTTATGGATCTGAGATGATGCTAGATAACTCTCTGCTTGAAGACCGCAGTGCATTAATGTGGTGACGTAGGGACGAGCGAGGGGACTGCTAACTGCAGTAACTGACAGGAAGTTAGCTAAAAGAACCATTCCCCTTACAGCACCTTTAAATACATACATCAGTATGAAAATGCAAAACCATCGTAGGCATGAAAAATCAAAAAAACATTTCATTTGAGTAATTAACAATTTATTTTAATGTTTGAAAACAACTTCATGGCTCCACACAAACAAGTCCATTTACAAGATCATAAACAATTTAAAATGACACAGAATGTATGAAAGACAAAAGTTAAACAAATCACACAAAAACATCAGACACTAATTAAAATCATTTTACATGTGAAACGGTCGCCAATAGAAACAACAATCCAAATGCCAAACTTAACAACAAAAAAGTCTATCAATCATTATCCTGTATTTAACCTAGGTGGCAGTTTTTTGGACTTTCTGTCACTTGGAAGCTCACAGATCAAAATATGGAGGTCTGTTTGCTTCAGTAGTCACATGGGTGCGACCAGGACTAGATTTCCTAAATTTCAATCGAACAGATATGTACAGTATCTCACAAAAGTGAGTACACCCCTCACATTTCTTCACATTTTTCTTTATATCTTTCCATGGGACAACACTGAATAAATGACACTTTAATACAATGTAAAGTAGTCAGTGTACAGCTTGTATAACAGTGAAAATTTACTGTCCCCTCAAAATAACTCGACACACAACCATTAATGTCTAAACTGCTGGCAACAAAAGTGAGTACACCCCTTAGAAAAAATTTACAAATTGGGCCCAAAGTGTAAATATTTTGTGTGGCCACCATTATTTTCCAGCACTGCCTTAACCTTCTTGGGCATGTAGTTCACTAGAGCTTCACAGGTTGCAACTGGAACCCTCTTCCACCCATTTATGACAGCATCACAGAGCTGGTGGATATTAAAGACCTTGCGTTCCTCCACCTTCCATTTGAGGATGCCCCAAAGATGCTCAATAGGGTTTAGGTCTGGAGACATGCTTGGCCAGGCCATAACCTTTACCCTCAGCTTTTTTAGCAAGCCACTGGTCGTCTTGGAGGTGTGTTTGGGGTCGTTATCATGTTGCAATACCACCCTGCGGCCCAGTTTACGAAGGTTGAGTGCACATGGTCAGCGTCGTACACAGAGGTTGGCTTTGGAAAATAGACGTATGAGTGCTGCCAGCATTGCTGAAGGGCTTGAAGGGGTGGGGGGTCAACCTGTCAGTGCTCAGACCATACGCCGCACTCTGCATCATACTGGTCTGCATGGTTGTCATCCCAGAAGGAAGCCTATTCTAAAGATGATGCACAAGAAACCCCACAAAAAGTTTGCTGAAGACAAACAGACTACGGACATGGATTACTGCAACCATGTCCTGTGGTCTGATGAGACCAAAATACATTTATTTGGTTCAGATGGTGTTAAGAGTGTGGAGCGGCAACCAGGTGAGGAGTACAAAGACAAGTGTGTCTTGCCTAGAGTCAAGCATGGTGGTTGGAGTGTCATGGTCTGGGGCTGCATGAGTGCTGCCAGCACTGGGGATCTACAGTTCATTGAATTCTAACATGTACTGTGACATACTGAAGCAGAGCATGATCCCCTCCCTTCATAAACTGGGCCGCAGGGCAGTACTGCAACATGATAACGACCCCAAACACCCCTCCGAACGACCACTGGCTTGTTAAAGAAGCTGAGGGTAAAGGTTATGGACTGGCCAAGCATGTCTCCAGTCTTAAACCCTATTGAGCATCTTTGGGGCATCCTAAAACGGGAGATGGAGGAGCGCAAGGACTCTAATATCCACCAGCTCCTTGATGTCGTCATGAATGGGTAGAAGAGGGTTCCAGTTGCAACCTGTGAAGCTCTAGTGAACTACATGCCCAAGAGGGTTAAGGCAGTGCTAGAAAATAATGATGGCAAAACAAAATATTGACACTTTGGGCCCAATTTGGACATTTTTTCTTAGGGGTGTACTCACTTTTGTTGCCAGCAGTTTAGACATTAATGGCTGTGTGTCGAGTTATTTTGAGGGGACAGTAAATTTACACTGTTATACAAGCTGTACACTGACTACTTGACATTGTATCAAAGTGTCATTTATTCAGTGTTGTCGCATGGAAAGATATAATGAAATATTTGAAGAAATGTTAGGGGTGTACTCACTTTTGTGAGATACTGTATGTGCGTGAAATTTGTGCAAGTGACAGTGATTAACAAAAAGAAAATTCTCTTCTGCATTCCATTTAAATTTTCCATACATTTTTCCATTGAGAATTATTTTTTTTTCCTGCGTTTTTCCCTCAAAACTATCTGGACAAAACTCTAGTAAAGGTTTGATGTAAGTACTTCAAATAATACACAGTGGCAGCCGTACTGACTAGTGAGACAGCAGTAGGACAGGGGCAGAAACTTACACCTTGTGATTATCTTTACTCTAGCTGCTCTGTTCCACTGTCACACAGACCTTCATTGGTAATATCTTCAGAGGGAGTTTATCTATAGGGTTAAACCAAGGAAACATCCTCTCAGTGAAAGAGTGTGTGAAGGCGTGTATGTGTGTGTTAGTATCAAGATCAGAGAACGAAAGTTTTCCTCTGTTCCAGTCCAGATTCACTCTGATCCTCTGGAGCTTCTTCCCCAATGGGAGAACAGTTTCTGGATATGGTGGTGACCATGCTGAGTATTTACCTTTAACGAACGCTATTCTCCATAATCCAGACAGTTCCTTTCCCTTCCTCTGGGCAGACTCTGCTGCCACACCCAGGTACCACTCTGTATTGTCTCCAACCTGGACGTCCCAGCTGTGAGTCCCTGAGTTAAAGCCCTCGGAGCCCAGGACAATGTAGTAATAATCAAACCTCTCTGGATTATCAGGAAGCTGCTGTTCCTCTTCTTCTCGTCTCACACTGGTCAGATCTTCAGACAGGATGAGTTTTGGATGAGCAGTGTTTGGGTCCAGAACCAGAGGAGTGTAGGAGACCATGTCCTTCATCTTGTTCCAGATGTTGAAGGTCAGGTTGCCCAGGTGTTTGGCCTCGTCTATCAGAGCTCCTGAGAGCAGCTGTGGATCATCTGGCAGGGGGCGCTGCTGGACTCTGTCCACTGCAGCCTTGTAGTTGAGCAGGAATGAGACGTCTTCAGCTCTCAGCTGCTCCTCTGTGGCTCTGACTGTGTCTGAAAGAGCTGCCATCTCTCTGCTCAGAGCCTCCATCTTCTCCTTCATCTTCTGACTCTTCTGCTCCTCTTCCTCCCACAGTGCAACCAACCTAACCACCTCTTCCTTTTCTAGAAACTGGTGAAGCTTCTTAAACTGATCCTTAATCTGCCTCTGTGTGCGTCGGGCCTGGACTTTTATGTGTTTTGCTGTTTGATCAGACTTCACTTTAACTTGTTCAAAAAGCTTTAACTTCTCCTTTAAGCGCTCCAGAGTTTCCTCAAGTTTCTTCTTGTGTCGTGGTGCAGCTTCATCGATGGGTTTGAATCTGTGGCGTCTGTGTTTGACTGAACCAAAGTCAGGAGGCGAGCGAGCCTCTGAAGCTTTCTGATCTCTCTCCAGTGAGAAGGACTCACACAGGTTCTTTAAGGCTAGGTTGCGAGGTGGTTCATCCCTCGAAGATCTTCTCTTACAAACTGGACACTCTTGAGTTGGTTTCTCTCTCCACCAGTTCTTCAGACAGCCTTTACAGAAGCTGTGGCTACATGACAGAACAACAGGATCTCTAAAGACGTCTGTACAGACCGGACAGCAGAAATCCACCTCTGATCTGGAAGCCATTTTGTCTGTGAGTGCAGCTGAAAACAGAGCAGACAGAAGGTACAGTCAGGCGTGGCTCCCTTCCCTCTTCTACTAATTTCTCTGAGATTAACTTTGACTCAAACTCACCTTCAGTGTGTGGAGTGTCACAGTGTTGTAGGAGCTGAACTCACTCAGAGGAAGTTGTTACTTTGGTCTGAAGGTGAATCTCTGTGTCTCTTGGTGAAGCTTGTAACACATGTAAGACAAGAGTGGGTTTAAGTCCAAAGTACAGTTTGATAACTAGATACTATATGTAGATTGATAGTGTGTAGAAGGCTTTCACAACAGCAACGTCTAAATTCAAATAAGGGCGCACTCACACTTGGCCTGGTGGACCCATGCAGTGATTAAGCAAAAGGTCATTTTAATGACATTGACACTATTGGAGGAGTTAAAATATCAAGTAAAATCCTGTGAATGTCAAGACGGGAACAGACTGAATTAAGACAGCCTATAGGACCACCTTACACCAAACGACTGAGAGAAGAGGAGCGCGAACCAACTCTAGCAGGACTATCATTGGAAAAAAAATTGCGACAGTGAAATCATGTGAGAAGTCGTTTGATGTAAGGTCAGCATTAGACGTGGCTCCCCTCCCCCTCGACTAACCTCTCTGATAAACAAGGCCAAAGCACACCTCTTCCAAACGGGCCAAAGAACTGTACGGAGCACCCACACTAGTTAAAACAAACTAGACTGTAGCTGTCAACTGTGCTTGGGCACGGTACCAATACCTAGTGTGAGTGTGCCCTAAGATTAACGGTAACACTTTACAAAAGGGAACACAAAAAAGAGTAGTTACTGTTAAAAAATAGGTTTGTTTTTTGGAACAGTAACTACTCTTTTTTGTGTTTCTTATTGTAAAGCGTTACCAGATTAACTTTCTCTCTGAGTCCTGTTCTTAGTCAAACTCACCGTCAGTGTGTGGAGTGTCCGCAGTCGTGTCTGTGTGTCTCTTGGTGAAGTTTTGTCCGTCTGTCCGTCCTGTATGTAGTTACGTTGCTTCATATGTGACAGCAAGGTGTGTTTCAGTCCAAAGTAGTTGTATTGCTGGTTGTATAGACTGATAGTGTACAGTAGGCTGCTGCAACAGTAACATTAATGTTTAAAGCTTGTTTGAATGACACTGAATGTATTGGAATCATTAACATTTTAAGTAAAGTAAAATCATGGGATATATTCTGGGATTAGGGGACCATGATATATGAAAGAAATAAGGTAACGTGGGATATAGGTTATGTCTGTCTGTGTATGTAAATCAGTTTTTCAAACCATGAATCTATAAATACTTCAATAGACGATCTCTGGAGTGGTTCCTGAATGCATCATGTTCACACAAAGGGACCGGGCTGTGCAGGGAGAGGAGGGGAGTTAAGGGAGGCACAGGCTGTGTTGTTAAAGCCCTACTAACGTCCTCCCTCCTACATACTCAACATGTATATACTACATACTGAAAGCCCTACTAACGTCTTCCCTCCTACATACTCAACATGTATATACTACATACTAAAAGCCCTACTAACGTCCTCCCTCCTACATACTCAACATGTACATACTACATACTAAAAGCCCTACTAACGTCCTCCCTCCTACATACTCAACATGTACATACTACATACTAAAAGCCCTACTAACGTCCTCCCTCCTACATACTCAACATGTACATACTACATACTAAAAGCCCTACTAACGTCCTCCCTCCTTCATACTCAACATGTATATACTACATACTAAAAGCCCTACTAACGTCCTCCCTCCTACATACTCAACATGTATATACTACATACTGTCTACTTAACGATCGAAGTATACAGAAGCAATAAAGAATAATAAAAAAAAGGTCTGTGTCGTTTGAAAAGACACAAAGCATTGTGGGGCGGTTGATTAGGAAAAGTATCCTATCGATCCATACACAAAATGTTCCCTGAAGTAAGAACTTCTCGCCTACACAAAATCGCTTACGCAACCACAACATACTCAAATAGAGGTCAACATGAGTATGATTAGGACGTTAGTATGGCTTTTAGTATGAGTAGGATGTTAGTATGAGTAGGACGTTAGTAGGGCTTTTAGTATGAGTAGGATTTTAGTATGAGTAGGAAGTTAGTTGGGCTTTTAGTATGAGTAGGATGTTAGTATGAGTAGGACGTTAGTAGGGCTTTTAGTATGAGTAGGATGTTAGTATGAGTAGGACGTTAGGGCTTTACGAACACAGCCCTACAATTGCCAAACGATTTAAGTCCAGTGGTGATAGAGAGAAGGAGGGGCTAGGAGGGAGGGCTTCCAGGATATGTTATCTCGAGGGACTCCAGAGGCAGCTACAAGGTACCGACAGGCCCAAAGAGCTGCAGCCTCTGCTGTGTCAGAGCCAAAGCAGCGGGCGAGAAGTTGGGAGAAGACATGGAGAAGGACTTTCGGTCGGCACCAAAGTGTTTCTGGAAGATCTTCAGGCATCTCGGGCGACTGTGGTGAAGTGTGTAGGGCGGTTCGGTCATCCACTGGGTTACAGGGTCGGTGGTTCGATCCCCCGTCTCCCCGCCACATGTCCAAGTGTCCCTGGGCAAAGAGACACTGAACCCTAAATTGATCCCGATAGTTAGCTTGCACAGTGGCAGAGCAACGGGGCTTGATGAGATCCGTCCAGAAATGCTTACAGCTCTGGGTGAGGAGGGGTTGTCTTGGATATGTCACAATATCAAGTGATGAGGTGAAGATGTATTTAGTTATTCATTCCATAGTATATCATACAAAAGATAATAAGCTTTCTTACAAAAATGTGTATAAATAGACATGAAAAAAACAAAAAAAAGAAGCAGCGACTAAATAAAGTTAGGAACACAAAAAAAACAGTTAAAAGGAAAAAAAAGGGGGGGTTCAGTCTTGCAGCCAATCTCTTTAAAGGCCATCGCTGCTTCTGTAAATTCTCCCGAAGGACGTGGACAGCAAGGGAGCGTTGACATCTACAATCTCACCCTTAGATGACATTAAATACCCCAATAAGGCTAAACACTATCTTTAGAGAAAATAAATATTTATTGATTAGATAGTGATCAGAGGAAAGCAGCAGTGAAGGTGTTCCTCTCCGCCACACAGCAGCTGAAGTTACTGCGCGGCGTTTCCATGTCCTGGACGCGGCTCCACCTGTCGGTCGTTAGCAACATTTAAATTCAAACAGATTTCTGTAAAAGCTTATTGAGACACCCAACTTCGATGTCATATGTTGATTTTTTAATATTTTTATACAAGGTTAACAGAGGCTTTTAAAGCTGGGGTATATGATTTCTGATTGGTCAAAGTTAACATGAGCTGACACTTTGACCAATCAGAGTAAGGCTCCGATTCTCTGTTCTTATTGGCTGTTGAGACTGTCCATTCACTTTGGCACGACTTTGTTGGTGTAGAGCGTGTCAGGGAGGGACCAAAGAGAACAAGTGGAGCGGTTGAGGTATTTGGATTCAAATCTTTATCCCAACTGCCATTTTCTCCCCAAATCCTCCACCCCAGCTTTAAAGTATTCCTGGAGAAATAGCAAGCAACATGTAGGACAAAAGAACCCGGTTCCGCTTTATTTAAATCCCACCTGTTGGTCAAAAAAGGTAGCCTGGAAATCTAGACCCATATCTAGAATGATAGAGGGTCTGGCCATGATCAATAGACCCTCCCAACTCAAGGGGCGGCACCTACGCGTGCATTTCAAATACCACTGCTCGCGATTTGATAGCACTACAACCAATCAGAGCAATGAAGAAGGTGACGTATTAAGCCCCGTTCGTTTAGCGGACAGCGGGATTAACTGGTAAATTAAACTTGTGCCGTGGTCGGTCGGCAAAACAGAACATTCCTCTTTCTTGCTAAAGATTTGAGTGCCTTCTTCCAAATTGTTAAGCCGTCTCAAACTCAAACAACGTATCCGCAGCCATCTTTGTTTACTATCACGGTTTCGACGGCACACTGTCGTCATCCGGTTACATCCGCCCGAGAGCACCATACATAGGGCTCTGGCCTGCCCATATCAGAAAGAACGATTTGATTTGCAGGTCGGAATTCTCTGACATAGTTAATGAGCTCTAATGGATCGTGCCCAGACCAACAGGCTAAGCAAATTCTGAAGGTAAAGTCTGGATTTCCAGGCTACAAAAAAAGTCACAAAAAAGTTGTAAAAAAGTCGCAAAAAATGTGTTAAGAAAGTTGTTAAAAAAAACGCATTAATACAGTTGTGGAAACCTTATATAAATGGCTAACTAAGTACCAAACACTACACACTACACACTACACACTAAACCCACCTGTTGGTCGTTCCATCGTAGCGCTCTACGGTTCGTACGGCTCCGTGGCTGTGGATCCCTCCGGCCACGTACAGCCGTCCCTCCAGCACGGCCACGCCACAGCTGCTGCGCTCCGTCGCTATCGGACTCACCAGCGTCCAGCGGTCGGACTGCGGCTCGTACGCGATCACTCTGCACGTATGCCACACGCCCCTGAAGCCGCCAACCTACCATGAGGGAAACACTTAAAGGCCTACTTCACCGGTTTGAATATGAAGGTGTATTGAATTCTGAGATCCTATGTAGTATAAATGTGCGAATTTTTTTTTAAATCGGTTCATCCTAGCCTGAGAAAAGGCAGAAAGAGTGTTTTTTTAACCCTATATTTCTCTTTCTCGTGACATCACAGAAAGAGAAATATAGGGTTAAAAAAACTTACTTTGTAAATATTACTGTGATGTCACAGTAAAAGACATCACAGTAATATTTACAAAGTAAGTTTTTTTTAACCCTATATTTCTCTTTCTGTGATGTCACGAGAAAGAGAAATATAGGGTTAAAAAAAACACTCTTTCTGCCTTTTCTCAGGCTAGGATGAACCTATTTCTAAAATGTTTGCACATTTATACTACATAGGATCTCAGAGTTCAATACACCTTCATATTCCCACTGGTGAAGTAGGTCTTTAAGGGAGTCTTGACAATGGTATAAATATTAATTAAAATGAACGGTCCCCCTCCCTACTTACGACATAGATTCTGTCTCGGTAAGCGACGGCTCGTGTGGCGTTATATCCCACGTCCATGGCAGCTATCCAGGTCCACTGGTTGGTTTGAGGGTTGTAGCATTCTGCAGAGCACAGGGGCTCAGCTTTATCAAAACCACCGCAGATGTAAACCTAGGGAAATATCAAACAGAGACAACATCAGATACTGTAGACTATTAGAAATCTATTCATTGTAATTGTTGATTAACCTTTATCTAGCCAGGAACATCCTGGCCAAGAAAGCAGCATAAAAACATAATAGTTTCACACTAAAAAACTAAATGTCACACTCAAAAGCAAGACACAAAACAAGATACAAAAATTAAAAAAGTGACAGAGCATCAATCTCATTGGCAGTAAGTCAGTGTCCAGCAACCGGGCATGTACAGTTTGTGGTTAAATAGTCCTTAATTCTGCTTATGTCATAGAGTCTCAGTCCTCTTCACAGCAGACCCGGGTTAGAATCCAGCCCGGGTCGTTCTCTGCATGTCATTCCCCTCTCTGTCTGTCTGTCTGTCTGTCTGTCCTCTTCACAGCAGACCCGGGTTAGAATCCAGCCCGGGTCGTTCTCTGCATGTCATTCCCCTCTCTGACACATTTCATCTCTGTCTCTCCAAACTATCTAATAAAAATGCCAAATAAAATTAAAAAAAACTTATTTTCCACCTACTTTTCCGCTCAGTGTGGCAGCGCTGGCATCGCTCCTGTACTCGTGCATCGGTGCGATCATCGTCCACTGGTTTGCGTCCGGCTGGAATCGCTCGACACTTTTCAGCCTCTCGCGTCCGTCGAAGCCTCCCATCGCCAGTATGCAGCCGTTTAGCACGACCACGCTAACGTAGCATCGTGCCGTGTGCATAGACCCCGCCTCCTGCCAGGTTTTAGTGGCGAGATCGAGCTTTTGAACGCTGTTTAAGTATTTTCCGCCATTGAAACCTCCGACGCAGTAGACGGATCCACCGAGGAAGACGCTGCCGTGGAATGAGGAAGGAGCCTCGGCTACGTCAACGCTCAGCCAGCGATCCGCTCGCACGTCGTACAACTCCATCCTGTTGGTCGGATAAATACAGCAAATACAGTTATGATAGATAAATACATTCATCACACAAACACATACAAAGTAATTTAGTCTGGTGGGGCGCTCCGGTGGTGTTGTGGATGCCATATTGGCTCCGGCCTTCGTTGCAGTGGTCGCGGGTTCGAATCCGACCCGTGGACCTTTACTGCAGGTCATCCCCCCCCCCTCCCTCTCTCTCTCTCTCTCTGTCTCCCCATTTCAACTCTGTACTGTCTAATAAAGCTTGAAAAATGCCAAAAAATAATCTTCTTCTTATAGTCTGGTAAAAGATATATCTACTGTACATACAGCGAAAAGTACATTTTTCTGATTTTATATTTTGTAAGTGTCAATTCAAAACACCGAGCCATAAAAATTGTTATTTCAATGTTTCTTCTTTAAAATATAAACAAAGAGATATTAGAGCTATAGTGCGTAACTTTTTCATATAGATGAATGTATGATTCATTCAAGCCATCGCCAAACCAGTTGACACAAAGTTGATTAAGCCTATCAGCTCCACAAAACTCTCTCTGTATTTCTCAGTATGGCAGTTTTTACAAACTGGTGCCCCCCTCCCTCCCTCCTGACACTGGTGCAGGAGCTCAGAAAAATCCCAAGAAGAGCCCAAGAAATGTTTCAGTTGTTGATTCTACTGCTAAGGAAAAAAACCTGGACGTACAGCAGAAGGTATAAAATCCATGTGCCATCACTGAAGGCTTTACCTCATGTAGATGCACCGACAATTGTTATTGCTATTACTCAGAATTCCTCAAGTGGGAGGGCGACAGAAGCTACACAATAGCTTTAAAAGAAATAAAAAGGCCCTTATCCCTGTCCACTAAAAAGTAAAGTAAAAGGTTACGCACTATATTTTTAAAGGTAAATATGCCCACATCTACCCACCCCGGACTGCAGTTGGTTGTAGAGTCTTTTGCAGAGCCGGCGATAGCCAGAATCACAGCTGGGGGCAGACGTGTGGGGGTCAAAGGTCGCGGCTGTTTACTGGACTCAAACATGGATTCCAATATGGTCTGGATGGCATCGGTCACCATGGTAACACATTCGGGACACTCTCTCAGCAGTGAGTTAGTCAGAGCCTCGGACAGACACACGTCGGACATCAACAGCAGCCGCACCTGGACACAAGACAGATTTAGTATATATTTAAAGGTACAGTGTGTAATATTGGAGTAGTAAGTCATTCAAAATTACGAAACTAAAATGCCAGTATAGCTAATAATTACTTTTCACTTAAGTCGCCCAGCCAGAACAATTTATATTCATAAAAAAAAAATTTATTTCCAATTATTTTTGGATTTTTGGAAAGACCTGGATGTCTACTAGCCTGGTGCTACCAGACCATCGTACTTCATTTCATTTGTACAGAAGGTCTGGCAGTGCTGTAATTGGCAAACGTTCACTCATGGAGGCGGGTGTCTGTTAAAGTTTAAAACTATTGGATCTGCCCAGTGCCACTCTGGACTAGCCAACCAATCGCATAACGTTTGGTCGTCACGTGTGTCATGAGCCGGCTTCTGGCAACTGAAACTGGAGCGCGACTTCGACGTCATCGTTCTCAGCCACTCGCTCTGTTCGCTGATTGGACCGGCTGTCGAATCTCCGGCAAAACTGGGAAATGGGCTGTACACCCAGACTGACTACTGAAGGGAAAATAAAATTTGGCCGGAAGTAGGCGGGCGGGTGGAGCCAGGCTAGATGTCTACTACATCCGGCCAAGATGTTTAGTGTTGAAAACTGCATCCTATTTGGGCGATTCTGACCCACAATCCAGTGCGCACCTGAAGTGACGTCACATCGACGGAGCCTCCGTATGAAAACAAACGGGGATGAGACGGATATAAAAGCAAGAGGTAAGATCAAGGCGAAATGTTGGGATGAAATAAATAAGTAAAAGTATGTCCCAATAGTATGCCTACTGCATACTAACTAGATTATTTTTATGGTCAGATGTAGAATGTAGAATAGAGAAAAGAAAGAGGAGGAGATTTGGAACGCAGGGCAGGTTAAAAATAAATGTCCAGCCTTAGTTACCTTCCTTAGCAGTGTTACCATGTCCCGTCTTCGTTCCTCTGGACTGTGAGCGACCCAGCGTATCACGGCGTCCAACACAACTCTCTCTCTCGGCACATTCAGTTCATCCTTCTCCAGAAAACCTGCCAGCTGATCCACAGAGAGCTTCAGGAACATCTCAGAAGATCCCACCACCTCCTCAAACCCATCCAGGACTAAATGCTCTGCTTTCTGCCTCAGATCGGGACATTTGTGGAAGTCGGCCAACGTCCAAATGTCCACGGAATTCTTCAAGCAAAGACGCTGCTCCAGGAAATCGCAGCACGCTTTTATAATGCCCGCGATGGCGAAAAATTTTGCTCCCGCCAAAATGTCTAGTATATTCTCCTCCGTTACGTGGATTTCGTGTGTGTAGACATAATCCAAGATGAGACTCATAATGTCTGGTGACACCTGGTGGAATGTGAAGACTTGATGCTGTTGTTGAGATGGCGACAGTTTGTTACAGAAGATTTCTCTGTTGGATCAAGATTCAGAGGAACAAGCATTTAATTTTAAAGGTGTAGTCAGTGATTCTGGAGAACGCTTGTTGTCAAAATCAATTTGGCAAAATCAATTAATATCTCCTCATCATCCACTACCTGTCTGTACTGTGTGTGCACTGAAAAAAAATTCAGTGTTAATATACAACCTAGGCTCTGTAAATGGGCATGTTGCTAGCTACGGTGCCCCCTTTGTTTACATACCAGTTGGAAACACACAAAAAAAAAACTCAGTATAGAACTATGTTGCCTATGATCTCCCTGATCTTTCCCAAAAAACAGTCTTCTTCTCACCTGGCAAACAAAACAAATCCCCCTCCTCTGAAACTGCATAGTGCACCTTTAAATGTCCTTTGAATTCTGAACTATCTGACAGGCCAAATAAATCGAATTCAAAAATTCAAAAACCCACCGTCTTCCTCACCTGAAGAATTCACTGCATCCGCACAGCACGATGCGATGAGCGGGAAACTCTGCGTCTCTGACTCGGATCAGCAGGTCACACAGCGCCCCCTGCCGGCGGAGCTCCGAACAGGCACGTTTACACACACCGAGGCTCATCGGTCAAACGGTTTGATGAAACTGTTAATAGTTAATGTTGGTCTTTGTAGAGTGAGTGAAGGGACTTTCTTTCTGCCTCAACGGATTGTTTTGGTTTGAAAATCATGAATCTTCAAAACTCAAAAGTCACATTCTGTTCTGTGCACCATGATGCCTCTACTGAAATATTTTAATACATAATTTCTCTCTCTTTACTGTGTGTGTGTGTGTGTGTGTGTGTGTGTGTGTGTGTGTGTGTGCGTGTGTGTGAGAAAATGGGACAAAATATGCAAAGCATCTTGGGGGAGGAAAACAATCGCATCAATTTTCTGTAATTTAATTTTGAAAAAGTGAAACTTTCATAAAAAGTAGAATATTTATTACAAACAAAGTGAAATGAAGTTAATCTGGAATAAAAATACTTTTCAGAAGGTCGACATTTCTGTATTAGAAATCCTTTAGTTTGGTTGATTTCATGTCATGTTCTAACAATTTGAGATGTTGGATTTTCTTTATTCCATGAGCTGAAAGCCATAATCATCAAAATCAAACAAGATAAAGAACTGACATACTTCCCTTTGTAAGCAATTTAGAACATATTAGTGTTTCACTTTTGGAATGATCTTTTCCTTGATATCCTAATGTTTTGAGCTGCATCTGTACAAGTGCAGTTGATATACTGAAATGGGCTTCAATGGCTGCGTTCCAAATCGCACTCTTTTTTCCAATTCTACATACTACAGCTGATTATTAATTTCTTTTTTTAAGCGTTCTACATCCGACCACAAGAGTTGGGATGTTCTTAAAGTTTTACTAGTATACTAAAATTAGTAGACCATACTTAATAGCAGAAAATATGGGGATTCTAACGCAGGGGGCTGTGTTAGAAAAGCCCTACTAACGTCCTCCCTCCTACATACTCAACATGTATATACTACATAGTGTCTACTTAACCATCGATTGTGTATGCGAGGTTCGTCGGGCTGTTTACACTGAAGTATACAGAAGCAATAAAGAATATTATAAAAAACTTCCGTGTCGTTTGAAAAGACGCAATGCATTGTGGGGCGGTTGAGTAGGAAAAGTAAGTTATCGATCCATACACATAATCTTCACGAAAGTTAAGTTCTCATCCGGGCATTTCTCACTTACACAAACTCGCATACACAACCACAACATACATCAACATTAGTATGAATAGGACATTAGAATGAGGAAGACAGAGCATATTCGCACACTTACTTAGCAGCTAAATGAAGCGTAGCAGTTGACGGACAGATGAAGGACGCGTGATTTTTTTTTCTTCGTCTAGAAGCTTTATTGATAATAGTTTACATCTCACAATGCATTCCACAAACACGGCTTGTTTTATCGTCACAACTATGAAGTATGAACGTTTTGTTTTCTTGTTGTATCATTCACAAGTATACTTTCTGCATAACAAACAAATGCGGTATTTTTTTTTTTCCCTTATTCTCTTCTCCAAAAAAAAAAAAAAAAAAAGTTACATCTTCAAGCTGCAACTTTCTATTAAGATATCAGATCCACAGACAGTGATGGTAACGTAATTTTTTTTTTGTATTTTCTTTAAATATTTCTTTTCGTCTGATGTATATGAATGTAAACGAGTTTCTTCCAGAGTTTTTTTCAAATCACTACACAGCTGCTTGAACGGCATGACATGGGAAATGATTTTCTAGATGTTTCTAGCTAGAGATACTCATAAAGCAATGAAGTAATTTTTTTTTTATTTTATTTTTTTTCAAATGGTAGTATATAAGCCCTAGACCCCCCCTCCCATCCCCCCCCCCCCATCCCCTTCCCCCCCATCCTTTGTCCCGTCCATTTCATTACTACAAAGACGTCATTCATCACGTCGACGCTCGAAAACACTCAGAACAAGACAGGAAAAAACGAACAAAATAATAATAAAAAGTGCTCGGCTCGACAAAAAACAAAGTACTCCCATATTGTACGTGGGGGGGAAAGAGGGGGGGGGGGGGGGTTTGGGGTTATAAGGATAAGGTTGTGGGAAGGAAGAAGGGTTGAACTGAAATTTAAAATGCAAGTCTCACACAAACAAACATTGCTTATTAAGAATCAGAAATGATAAAAAGAAGAAGAAGAAGTCGGTTTTGGGGGGATTTTTTTTTCGACCCCCAAAAGGAAAAAGCAAAAAGAAAACGGAGGAATTCTGAGCTGGAAAAAAAGTGTTTTTTTTATTATTTTGACAAATAAAAGTGTTGAAGGTTTTCTGCGTCCGCGCGCCAGACCCTTCTGTCGTCTGTCACCGTCCTCCGTTTATTCTCTTCATCACAAACTGCAACTTGTCCTTTTTCTCTCTTCACTCTGCTTTACGCTTCATCCCAGGGACCTTCTCCTGGATCCTACAAGGAAAGTTCACAAAAAATGTATTATATAAAAATAGACAGACAGACAGACAGACAGACAGACAGACAGACAGATAGAAAACAATAATGCAAAGAATAATTTTGCAGTTTGGATTATTATTATCTTCTTTGGACCTTAGAAGGGAAGTTTACACAGAGGTATTTACAGGGTCTATAGTAAATTTAGTAATAGTAAAATGTAAGGACTTTTCCCGCTATTTTCAAGATAAGAGTTGAAAGAAAACCTTTAAGGAACTCAAAGATTTACATTTAAAAAAGTGAAGTTTACAAAATATTATAAAAATTAAATCTTTTTTCAGTTTGGATTATTATTATTTATTTTTTAAAGATTATTTATTTTGCATTTTTTGTGCTTTAATTGACATAAAAAAAGATAAGTTTTAATTTTCTACATAATAATAATAATAGAAAACGGTGACTTACTTTCCCACGATGTCTTTCACCTGGTTGTTGACCAAACCAACGTAATGATCGATCTGAGTCTGAAAAAAAAAAAAAACAGTCACAATCAGTATCCTCATAGCACAATAACTTTAAATCTAAACACAAATCGCCAGCGTTTCTTACAACAGTAGAATAAATACTAGTGTGTGTGAGTGAGTGAGTGAGTGTGAGGATTTTACCTGGTGTTTCTCATAGATGATCGGGCAGCTGAACAGAGCAATCAGAGCTGAAAGAAAAAAAAGTTGGTCAATTAAATTTCACATTTCAGTTTGAAGACGTTACATTGTTCACCACTAGATGGAGACAAAGTCCAGTGTATGTTATTTATTTATTTATTTAACTTTTATTTATCCTCGAGAGACCAATTGAGGGGTGACCCTCATTTCCAATGACGTTGAGTAAAAACAAATTCAAAACAACAATACAAACAAAATATTCAATGCAAAAACATCAAATACACAACAAGTGAAGAGAAGAGAAAACAAAAACGATTGAAACATTTACAGAGTGGGGAAGAGTGGCAGCAATTAAAAGGCATAAAGTACAATATAGTCTAATTAAAACGTTAACATCCTACAGGTTAATGCAATCAGTTAGATACAAGTGTTTTTAAAGCATTTTTTCAAGCCACTCAGATGGAAATTAAAAGATACATTTTACAATAACTAAAACTGAAGAAAATGTACTTCGATTTCTTTGAGGAAAATGTTGCCATTTTTTTGCCAAATGTTATAATGTGAAAAATAGATGTGACTTTCTTAGTCAAGTCAAAGTTTGAAAATGTTCTTAAAATCATAAATGAGTTTTTATCTGATGTTATTTTACTTCAAATCATTCAAAATACGAAACTAAAATGCCAGTACTACTAATAATTATGTCACTTAAATTAGCCAGAACCATTTATATGCACCAAAACATTGATATTCCCAATTATTTTGACATTTTTGCAACATCAGAAAGAATAAATTATTCATAAACTTGTTCCTCCCAAAGTCTTAGCAATTTTAACACTTTTTAATATACAGGTAAATCCCATTGAGACCGGAGACTCTTTTTCAAGGGAGACCTGTTCCCATTCACACACACACACACACACACACACACACACACACACACACCGATAGCAGCAGCAGCTAACTATCGACATTCAGCCTTGTAAACTATATGTGTTTACCCAGAATGAGGAGGGTGAGTCCGTTGAACAAAGCTCCCACGTAGGTCAGAATCCACATCAACACGGCAAACTGCAAAGAAAACACAACAGATACATTAGGAAAATTATCTATACAAGGTCAATAGGTTTAACTTTAGACTTTGCCTGTTTTCAGCATGTTTTTAAGAATGAAATGTCTCATAAATCAGACAGTGAACAACATATGAACAAATCCTTCTGTAATAAGGAAATGTTAGAATGAATATGCAAATGTAGCGATTTCTAACAATGTATGTGTACATTTGCATATCTTTAAAGGGGCACTGTGTAACATTTTAAAGGGACACTGTGTAACATTTTAAAGGGGCACTGTGTAACATTTTAAAGGGACACTGTGTAACATTTTAAAGGGGCACTGTGTAACATTTTAAAGGGACACTGTGTAACATTTTAAAGGGGCACTGTGTAACATTTTAAAGGGACACTGTGTAACATTTTAAAGGGACACTAACATTTTAAAGGGACACTGTGTAACATTTTAAGTAAGTTATTAGCTAAAATCAAAATCCTCATTCATAAATATGTCCTCAGTGTAAATTCACCTCTGCCAATAATCTGAATTATCCTCCTGAGCGGAGAATTACAAATATTAATATTACATTTTGTACATTGAGCAGGCAAGTCTTATGGAGGCATCCATGTTTTTGGAATGTCATCAGGTGCATTGTTTAAAATGTAGAATTGTTCTTGTCCTTGAAGGCCACTGTAGCTTCTGTTATTATTCTAAAGGGTTGGGGTTACCCAGGGAGCGTTGCATTCTAGAACTTTCTAGATGATGTCATATTACACACTGCCCCTTTAAAAAACCAACAATCTAGATGTTGGATAAAGCCAGAGTTAAAATCTTTGTTTAATTTTTCTAACATAAGACTCCAAAGTTTTCACATTTTGGATAAGCCTACAGCCTTTTCTTCATTTTATAAATCAAAAAATACTATGTACAGGTCTTAAAAATGCATTTTTAAAATATTAAAAAGAAAGGAACAACTTATGAACAAATCCTTCTGTAATAACCTTCAGAATAGTGCTGAGAATGATTATGGAAAGTTTAGTTGATATAAGTGCTTTAGAAGTTGTAGATTTGAAGCAGTGAAGTGTTGGTGGGGGGTTGTGAGGTGACGACAGCTAAAGACAGCTGCAGGGGGAAACCAACACTGATCCGTGGACATGTGAACACGTCTGACCGAGCTGCCTCTCATTAACAGATACAAACTCAGACTGGACACACACACACACACACACAGGGCCACACACACACACACACACACACAGAGAGGGCGACACACACACACACACACACACACACAGAGAGGGCGACACACACACACACACACACACACACAGAGGGCGACACACACACACACACACAGAGGGCGACACACACACACAGGGTGAACTGAATTGGGTTAGGACCGTTTGTCTGTGTCCTTAAAAAGTCTAAAAACATCTTAAATACGGTTTTTACAGGTCTTAAACAGGGCATAGGCTACTACACGGGTAAAACGAAACTGTTAGTGAATGGACAAAATCAGGGCGACAACCTTGCAGTCTGAATAAGGTCTTTAAGGGCCACCCACACTAGGCCTGGTTGATCTGTGCTTCAGGCCCAGTCTGCACTCACACTGCTCCTAAAGAACCGGGCCGAGGCACCATTGCTTCTTCACAATACGTCGCCACGGTTCAGTAAGTGTTTTTTTTTTTTTTTTTGGTTGGGGGTCAGCCTTTTCATGACCTGTGTTCTCCAAATTCACTTTGATTATTTTTTTTTTTTCAAAGCATCCCTAAGGGGGGTCTCTCTCTCTCTCTCTCTCTCTCTCTCGGTCTTTCTCTCTCTCTCTCTCTCTCGGTCTCTCTCTCTCTCTAAAAAAAAAAACTAAAAAATTATCTTTAAGATGCTTTTTATTTATTTATTTTTTAAATTTTTTTTTAGATTATTTGCTCTTCTCACCTTGACGGAGTCTGTCTGTCTGTCTGTTTCTCACCTTGACGGAGTCAGTCTGTCTGCCTGTCTGTCTGTCTGTCTGTCTGTCTGTCTGCCTGTGTCTGTCTGTCTGCCTGTCTGCTTCTCACCTTGATGGAGTCGACCAGATCTTCCACCAGGAAAACGCGTCTCAGGTCTCCGATGGTTTTGTTGAGTTTTGCCAAAACCAAGTCGCTGTATTTATGAACCATTTCCTCTGAGAGCGCCACCTCCTGGTCCAGGTACTGCCTGCAGGGACACAACACCGTTAATATACATGTTATAACCAGTTTACAGAGGCTAGGCTGCCTGCAGGGACACAGTAACATTAACATACATGTTATAAGACCCGTTTGTTTATATACCAGTTTACAGAGGCTAGGCTGTGTATAAGTATACATAAGCCCCCTTTGTTTGCATACATTTTGTTATCCAGTTTACAGAGGCTAGGCTGTGTATTAAAAAGGTGAAGTCAGTGATTCTGGAGAACGCTTGTTGTCAGAATCCCTTTTTGTCAAGTCAGTGAATATCTCCTCATGATCCAGTACTGTCCATAATGTTTGTGCGCTGAAAAACATACACAGTCTAGGCTCTGTAAACAGGTATGTAAACAAAGGGGTCCACTGTGGCTACATACGACATGCCCATTTACAGAGCCTTTCAGCACACACACAGTACAGACAGGTAGCGGATCATGAGGAGATATTCACTGATTTGGACAATAAAGTGATTTTGACAACAAGCGTTCTCCAGAATCACTGACTGCACCTTTAAGGGATCTTTATTTCGTTTCAATGGGATTTATAAAAGTGTGAAATAAGCAGAACATCAGAGCTCTTGCTAATCTGAGTTAATCGTTTCTAATGATCTGAGGTCAGTTTGGAGCTAAACACTCAATAAGTAGGATTGGTGTGATTGCCAAAGCGACTGATGAGTTAAACTATGGGTAGAGAGGTGTGTGTGTGTGTGTGTGTGTGTGTTATATGTACACAGTTGACATTACAACATCATGAGACAAGGAAAAAAAAATATAACTTCTTACAAAAACTGACAATATTTTGAGCCTTTTTCACCACTAGATAATGGCCTTATGATCTCCACGATATTTGAGTTGAAGTCCGATTGAATCCTTCTCTAAACGTTAGGACTCACTTGAATGGTTTGTCCTAATATAAATCTGGTTCTTAAGTTAACTACTGCTTACCGGTGTGTGATCTAAATGCTATTTTTAGTGCGGTAACTACTTCCTTAAATGTTTATGCAATGTAAATCTTGGGTTGTAAGGTTAGGGGTTAGTACTTACTTGAATGGATGTCCCTAATTTAAACCCAGCTACTAGGTTAGTATTCACTTGAATGAGTGTCTGTTACACAAATCCTATTCGTAGGGTTACATTCAGGTAACTAAAAGTCATAAAAAGTGCAAGAATGTTGCAAAAATGTATCAAAAAAAATAAAAATAAAATCGCACAGAAGTCGCAAAAAAATACTGTTTTTAAGTGTGCAAAAGTGCACAAAAATACTATTTTTAGGCTAGCTACTCACTTGAAAAGGGTATTTGGGTTACAGTTACATTAGGATAAATACTTACTTTAATGGGTCTATTTTAGTGTAAGGAACTTATTTGAATGGGTCTTTGGGTTGTGGTTACAGTAGGCTAATTACTTGAACAGGTGTCCCCAATTTAGACCCAGCTACTAGGTTAGTACTTACTTGAATGGGTTTTTGGGTTAGGGTTACGTTAGGCTAGCTACTCACTTGAATGGACGTGTGATGTTAACCCAGCTCTCAGGGTTACATTACGGTTAGTACTCACTTGAATGGGTCTTTGGGTTAGGCAAACTACATACTGTTTATAGGCTAACCACTCACTTGAATGGGTCTTTGGGTTAGGCAAACTACATACTGTTTATAGGCTAACCACTCACTTGAATGGGTCTTTGGGTTAGGGTAACTAAAGGCTAACTGAATACTGTTTATAGGCTAACCACTCACTTGAATGGGTGTCCCTCTGTTAGTGTAATGAACTTACTTGAATGGGTGTGTCTGTTAGTGTACTGAACTTACTTGAATGGATGTCCCTAATTTAAACCCAGCTAGTAGGTTAGTACTTACTTGAATGGGCGTCTTTGGGTAAGTGTAACTAAAGGCTAACTAAATACTGTTTCTAGGTGTACCACTCAATTGAATGGGTGTCCCTCTGTTAGTGTAATGAACTCACTTGAATGGGTCTTTGGGTTAGGATAACTAAAGGCTAACTAAATACTGTATTTAGACCAACCACTCACTTGAATGGGTGTCCGTCGTCAGACTTCTGAATGGCCTGCAGAATGCCTTTGTATATCCTGAAGCAGATGGTGACGGAGAGCAGAGCGAGGCCGATGTAGGAGCACACGCTGACGATGCTGCAGGCCATGAGAGACAGCAGCAGCAGCATGGCCGCGCCAAACACCACACCAGAGGTCTTCACATCGCGCCAGTACAGCAGGTCCACCACTAGAGGGAGGGAGGAAGGGAGGGAGGGAGGGAGGGAGGGAGGGAGAGGTTAGATAGATAGATGCTTCCAATGCTAACAAAAGGGTTTTCAGCAACACATTTAAAATAAATACCTTTATATCCTTTAAACCTGCAGTGTGTAGAATTTGTGGTTCATTTCCTAGCAGATTTTGTAGAAAGTAATTATAATATCCATAAGTACATTTAATTTAGTGCATAATAGCTGAAAATATTTTTGAATTATTATTTTTTCCCTTAGAAAGGGTCTCATATATGTCCATATTTCTGCATATTTTGGACCAAGGCCTAGTGCCGCCATCTTGAAAGTGTCATAGTTGGAATGTCATCAGGTGCATTGTTTAAAATGTAGAATTGTTCTTGTCCTTGAAGGCCACTGTAGCTTCTGTTATTATTCTAAAGGGTTGGGGTTACCCAGGGAGTGTTGCATTCTAGAACTTTCTAGAACTTTCTTGATGATGTCATATTACACACTGCACCTTTAACAAATTTAGACATTATCCAGAAGATTTTTAATGTCTTTCGAATTAGTTGATTTGTCGTATTCTTTCTTTTTTACATTTGTTTGAAAAATGCATTATCATTATTGTTGTTGTTTGAGATCTTGAATACTTGAATGGCTGTGTTTTAGGCGTACAATAGAGAAACTACTATTTTGTTTGATATGCAATGACAATAAATCTTAAAGTAATAAAAATCTCTTATTTATTTCCACAAACTGTTAAATTTCTAAAATATTGCCGTCATGACAAGCTGTCCATAACCACGTCGCCCTTTCGCCACAGTGCAAGAACATCACATGTTCTCTATTCCATCCGACACTTATCAACCAAAACATTAACTGAACCGAGTATTGAATCAAATCAAATCAGTTTTATTTGTGTAGCTCAAAATCACAAACACATTTGTCTCAGTGGGCTTTACATTCCATACAATATGATACAATATGACACCCTGCCCTTAGACCCTTAGCTCGGCTGAGAAAAAACTCCCAGTAAAAACCCTTTACCGGGAATAAAAAAAATTTAAGAAATCTCAGGGAGAGTGGACAGAGTAAGGGATCCCTCTCCCAGGACGGACATGCTGCAATAGATGTCATAAGTAGAGAAAAATCACGAAGGAGTTTGATCATTGACCAGGTGATTACATGGTCATACTAAGTATGATTGTCAACATACCGAATCATTTTAGGGAATCAAACTGCGATTTTAGATTTTTATTTTCTGTTATTGTCTATCCACCATTATCTTTCGTAATGTATTGATCATCGTATCTGGACTTATAAAACGTCCTTGAGTGACTTAAAATACTCCTCCATACTCCTATTATACAAAATGCATTATTTAAAATATAATCATGGCGTCTTCTCCCAACAAGTGACCTTTAGATTTCCTAAACACCTCCTTTAGTTCTGTTGTAGATGATGAGATATTGGTTATGGTAAAGTCATGTGATGGTCAGGGGGTTGGAGGTGAAACACACTGATCACTCATCCATTAGTTTTGGGTTTTACAAAAAATATAAATCATCGTAAAGTTAAAATGCCCGGAGGAGAAATATCTCTTTATCAAACAAAACTGTGTTGATGTCACGTCACACGATTTTATCATGTGACTGTTCAGAGGTCTCACACACACACACACACACACACTGTCTGTCACACACACACACACACACACACACACACACACACACACACACTGTCTGTCACACACACAGGGTTACACACACACACACACACAGTCATCCAGAGTCTAAAACCCCTGAAGGAGGAAATTCACTCAAACTGTACGATCCCTGTATGTGCAGCATGTCCGTCCTGGGAGAGGGATCCCTTACTCTGTCAACTCTCCCTGAGATTTCTAATTTTTTTAATCCCGGTAAAGGGTTTTTTACTGGGAGTTTTTTCTCAGCCGAGCTAAGTGTGTAAGGGCAGATGGTGTCATACTGTATGGAATGTGAAGCCCACTGAGGCAAATGTCTGTGTGTGATATTGGGCTGTACAAATAAAACTGATTTGATTTCTGTCAAACTCAAAAAGGCTCAAGATTTGAAATTTTAAAATCTGATTTCTCTCAGTATGTAGCGCCCGGGCCGACAGGTGGCGTTTAAGGTCCGAATCGGCAATGGGACAGCTGAGCTCCTGACCTGGGGGTCCTTCACACACACACACACACACACACACACACACACACACACACACACACACGGCTGAGCGATCTCATATTTCACCAGGGAATTCCAGGCAGGTCAGCGGACAATATTAGAAGTCCAGAGGAGAGACGCAGGACTTTCCTTCAGACTGAGCGGACTTTATGACCGCCAGAAAAACGTCACGTCAGGAATCTAACGGTTACGGTCACACAGTCAAATGTCTCACGGTCGGACACACACACACACACACACACACACACACACACACACACACACACACACACACACACACACACACACACACACACACACACACACACACACACACAGTGTGTTTGCAGCAGAGGGATGAAGGCAGGTGCTATAGCTGCAGACTAAATGTCAACTGTGTTTTGATTAAAATAAATAAATAAAAATTAATCTAGCAATATCTAAAAATGTGTTTGCTTTCCAAAAATGCCATCAGTTTGTAGAAATATCTTCACTTCCCCCTTAAATTCCTTGCTTTACAAATGTTTCTACTTTTTAAAGATGTTCACTTTCCCAAAAAATCATCTCACGTTACAAAAATGTTTTCATTTCGTAAAAAAAAAAAATATCTGAGCTTTGTTAAGACCTTCAGTAACAAATAAAAAAATTTAAAAAATGCTCTCAATTTAAATAAAATCTCATTTTGCATCATGTCTTAACTTCACGGATCAAACAACCATGGTTTGGTTCCTGTCACATTTGAAAACATTGTTCGGTTGGCTCAGACTTTGGTCCTGGCCGGATATCGCCAGTAGCACACGGGGAGAGGAAGAGACAACATTAAAATTTGGTATGGTTTCCTGTTTCCATTTTAACATGTACTTTTTATTTTATTTAAATATTTTACTTCTTTTCACTCGCTTTTAAATGTCTTCTAATGTGTTTTATGTATTTTAATCTTGCCCCTGTGAAGCACTTTGAGTGGCCTTGTGTTTGAATTGTGCTATAGAAATAAACTTGCCTTGCTTTGCCTTATTAAAAAAAAAAAAAAAAAAGTAATGCGTTTTTTTTTCGGTTTTTTAGGTTAAAACATTTTCTTTTGCAGTTGAGACTGTACGACAAAATGATATGTATTAATCGTGCCTCAGCTAAAAAATAATAATAATAGTAATGTGTTTGTTTGGAGGTAAAAACATATTTATTTTGCAGTAGAGACCCTACAACAAAGTGAAAAAAAGAAAAGAAACAAATATATGTATTAATCGTGCCTCAGCTGGTAGAAAGTTGATTTATAATGTTATTCTAACAACAGTAGTGGCATTTTTAATGTTTAGATTAAAACATACAATGCATTTAAAGGCTCTTTAGGAACCTTGGACAACAAAAGAAATCTAGCAAGCCAATCTACGGTCCACATTTCTTTTAATTGTATGCAGCTGCAAAGCCCTTTGAATGGCCTTGTGTTTGAATTGTGCTATTAAAACATAACCTGTCTTCTCCTATCACTCCATCTTAAAGGAGGAGGAGGATGAAGATGGAGAGAATAAGGAAAAGGAGGAGAGAGGGAGCTGGTGTTAAGGGGGAGGGTCCGCGGTCCAAATGTGGCCGTGTGGCTACATATGGTAGCAGGCGTTAGCATCGGCGGTGAGTCGCTAAAAATAGATCCGCATCAGAGCACACCGAAGTCGGCCTGATCTCATTTCACTGCCCGCTATGTCTAATCCCCCCTCCTTTCCGTTTTTAACATGACCAAGAGTTTTATCTTTCTCCCCCTGGAAGCCGCCTGACCCCCACCCCACCCCGCCTATCCCTATTATTCTACCCAGGATGCAGGCATCTTATAGCGGATACAATACGTCAAACTATCCGGTGTGACCTCCATGACAGCTCCAGATACACCTCGCATCGTTCACCCGGGAGAACAAGCGCCAAAGCCGGCTGCACACACTCACACACACGGTCTAAAACCTCCAAAAGAACCACGCTATCATGAGTAAAATGAGCAGAGAGATGTCGGTAAACAAAAGATTAGCAGCAAACTGACCCCGTTTGGCGTCCATCTTGAACCACCGCCTGGCTAGGAGATAAGCGCGAGGGAGAGAGAGGTGGAGAGACAGACGCATGCGCATATGAACCCTCCGCTGGACTACAGCTGTAGTTTATTTAAGGTTAATCTATAGAAACTCCGAGACAGATTCTGACCAACTAAAAAGAGGAAAATGTTTTTAAAATTATAATGAAGCCGAAAAAAAAATCTATATAAGTAAATTTTTACTAAATATTACAGATTTCTAAATAATAAGTTATAATTGTTATAATTGTTTCTAGTGCTTTTTTTCCCTTAAAAAATACAAAGAAAAGCATTAAATAAAAATGCACTCAAACAAACCCAGTGATACGGACATCCATTCAAAATCTATGTGAGGATTGTGTGCACGTGTCTGTTTTATTGTAAAATAAAATTTTTAAAAGGTTTAAAAAAGTGTAAAAAAAAAAAAAAAAAAAAATCTATGAGGAACTACAAGCTGTCCCAGTGCATTCTGGGAGAGCGTCTAACTCCATAACAAACCAACAGAGAAGTTTTCATACAATAGTAATCTGATATGTCCCATGGAAAAAGTTGCATATAATGTAATACTATTTAGAATTTATCTAATGTAAATATTGATTATGTTATCTTATTATACTCTATATATATTATTATTTTTTCAACGCTCCTATTGCACTGTGGGGCCAGAGATAATTCAGAGATAAGCCATTTTGAT
>OX442358.1:31854382-31878233 GCA_949357725.1 Hyperoplus immaculatus | reverse complement strand
GAGGCAGAGAAAGAGGCAGAGAAAGAGGCAGAGAAAGAGGCAGAGAAAGAGGCAGAGAAAGAGGCAGAGAAAGAGGCAGAGAAAGAGGCAGAGAAAGAGGCAGAGAGAGCCAGTAAAAAGATTAGATTGTATACCCAGGTCTCTCCAGTGTTTGGAATCGGTGTTGGCTGCATCATTGGCCTTTGTGTCGGCATCCACGTCGTTGTTGTCCATATTGTCCGATCAGCAAACACACATTCCACCCACACACACACACCGAGAGAGACAGACAGACAGGGACCGAGAGGCGACTGAGGAAATGTGAGGAAATGTGTGTGAGTGTGTGAGAGGGGGAAGAGCCTAGAAGAGAGAGAGAGGGAGGGAAGGAGGGAGGGGGAAAGAGAGAGCGAGAGAGGGGGGGGAGGGAGGGAAAGAGACAGAAGGAGGGAGGGGGAGAGAGCGAGAGAGAGAAATGTGAGGAAATGTGTGAGTGTGTCAGAGGGGGAAGAGCCCGAGAAGAGAGAGAGGGGGGGAGAAAGGGCGAAAGAGAGAGAAAGGTAGAGAGAGAGAGACAGAGAGAAGGAGGGAGGAAGAGAGGGAGGGAGAGAGAGGGAGAGGGAAAGAGAGGGAGGGAGGGAGAGAGAGAGAGGTAGTGGAAGACTGCAGCGGGCGATCACACTCCCTCAGCTGACTGTCTGCTTCCAGCGCTCTGACGCAGCAACTATAAACGTCTGCAACCCCCCCCCCCCACCCCACCTCGTCTGACCTTCCCCTTTCTCCCCCGTTTGCTCTACTACAAATCTGATGACAACGCAAAGAATGATTTATGCCCGATATGTCAAAACGCAGCAGCTAGAGCTTGAGAGAGATGCACCGATCCACTATTTGGGTGCTTGATACTGTCCGACATCACAAATAGGACCGATCCAAATTTATTCTTATCTTGCAGTGGTGTTAATGTCTATTTTATTGTAAAAAAGGTTAAAACATATATATACTATCCTAAATAGTATTAAAAACTGTACATGTCTGCATTTTCTAACAATAAACTGAGAATGGAGTTCTAGAGATCGAGAGATGCAGCGATTCACTATCATTATCTTTATCAAGTGAAGAATGATTTATGCCCAATAAGTGGAATGTCAAAACACAGCAAATACAGATGCACTGATCCACTATTTGTCAGTTTCTGCTAGGGGAACTGATAGTGTCTGACATTACAAATGGGACTGATCCAAATGACTTCTTTCTTGCAGTGGTTATGGGTTCAGAAATGTTCAAATTGAATGTCTTAAAATATTGTTGTTCATGAGCAGATTTATTTTGTGTAAAAGGTAAAGGGTGCTCTATGTCTATGTCTATTTTGTTTGATTTATTGTACAAAGAAAAGTCAAAAACTATATTACTGCATTTTCTAACAATGAACTGAGAATTGATTGATCGTCAACATTCCCAATATTTTAGGAAATTCCTTGAACAAACTGCCATTATGTTAATGAATTTGTATCTCATCTTGACTTTCCCCCTTTTTGCTTTCTCTCAATCTGCTGACGAAGAACAGACAATGACTTCTGCGTGATACGTCAAAATGCAGCAACTACAGATTTCTAGGGATACATCGATCCACCACTTTACAGTTCTGTACACACACACACACACACACACACACACACACACACACACACACACACACTACTACTTGTCAGACAGTACTGATCAAATTCCGATATCTTGGTTTTGGATATCTGCCAATACAGATAATCAAAATCAAGATCAGCTTCTCAGTATGACACCCTCTGCCCCAAGACCATATGCTCAACAGAGGAAAAACTCCCAGCAGAAATCCCCTTTACCAAAACTGTCCGATACTAGAGAGACGGGACCAATCTTATCCAATATCAGAAATTCACTTATGAGATATTGTACTGACGTCAGAGATGTACAGTCTCAATGTCTAATTTTTCTATACTGCCTTTTGTTGTTGAAGAATTAGGCAAGAAAGAAAAAAACATCAAATAGTAAATAAATATAAAGGGCATTAAGTTAAAAGTACGTGTTTAAACGAAGAAATCACACCATTAAAAAAAAATACAAGTGAAAAATGGCGGCCCAAATATTTCTAGAGTTTACTAGCGATCACTTAAGTTTTGCAAAGAGCCTTCAAGGGTTTATGATATTTGCTTAAACTCACAAGAGTTGCATAGTTTCTCTAATCCAGCTCGTAAAGATTGGGCGTTCTTGTTCAATGATTTGTCTGGTGTTCAATCATTAACATGGGGTTTGCCTTTAAAGGGCCTGATAAGGATATTCGATCAAATCGGTCACTTCAAAACAGATTTTCTCTTACAATAACAAATCAACAGAGCAGTAACATGTGCACATCACAACCACACCACAGTACACATTTGTAAAGTGTACATTCACACAAGGCTATATTCTAATGTGTCTTTGCTCATCTCCCCTCTCAAGTTCCCACACTCCAGAGGGGGTCCTCACACAGGGTCAGCCATAGTACAGCAGTTTGGGGTGAAGTGTCTTGCTCAAGGACACAATGGTAGAGATGGTGGGCACCGTAGACGTAATAGCAGCCACCACTAGTCTTACAAATAACACGACTCTAGGCTATCCTACCCCACGTGTAACAACAGCAGCTGAGAGGTCAGATTCACGTCACACTAGCCCTGCGTTCCAAATCTCATACTCTTTCTTTTCACTACACTACATACTAAAGTACAGAAGAGTTTTAGGGCCACAGACAGGAGGGAGAATTAATTAATGAATAAATAAATAAATCAGATAAGGAAGCTTTTTTTCATAATGTCGAGAAATGTCAAATATACCGACAAATGCTATTGAAGTTAGGGGGGCATTTATGTATTTTCAGCATACTACAATTGACCTGCATGTATTGGGACATCTTAAATCTTTTTCTGGCGTACTAAATAGTAGGGAAGTATTGGGAATTGGAACGCAGGGTAAGTTAATGTTTGAAATTCGAGAAATAGTGAAAGAGAAATGACTGGTTTAGATTGACCAAAACAAAAGCAGCTTGTTCCTGAATTAAGTTCTAAATCCGCTTAAAACTAGAAAGGGTCAATAATCCTGGAGTCATGTAGTCTAAGAGTTTATAATCCTAATCAGACCAAGTTAAACAAACAAGAGGTTTAAGCACTAAGGAATTAAAACAACAATGGCTGGTTCCTCTTGCCAAATCAGCTCATTTTCCAACGGGTAATTCCATCAAAACGAGCAGAAAAACCCTCAGTTTGTACACATTACCTTTTTGTGTGAAAGTTTATCATGTTTATTATGGTGTTTTTTGATTTAATTTCAACTCAGAGAAAGCTGTTCTCTGTGTGTGTGTGTGTGTGTGTGTGTGTGTGTGTGTGTGTGTGTGTGTTTTTGTTGCGTTTAAAAAAAATATATATAAAACTTTTTTTGACCCCCCCCAAAATAGAACAAATAAATCCATCTTCTGAGTGGACTGCACCTGTTGCTAGTTCACAGACATTTTGGTTTTAAACTATTTAATCTAATACACACCATTAGTGAACACAGGCTTTTGTGTGTGATTCAGCTTAACAAGGAGAGACTTCGACCTAATTTTAACCTGCAATTTCTATTCATTAGCTTTTAAATGTTTTATTTCTTTTCAGTCACTTTTCTAATGTGTATTATGTATTCTAATCTTGCCCTTGTAAAGCACTTTGAATGGCATTGTGTCTGAATTGTGCTATAGAAATAAACTTGCCTTGACTAATGGTGATGGCCGACTTCACCCACTAGATGGCACTGTTTCATATCAAGCCAAATTCAAAAGGCCCTAACTCACGAAAACTTATTTAACATTGACAGCAAACACAGAGCTACAGATGAGTTCAAATAAAGCTGTATGGACTGATGTCATGCCTTTTACTTACACCATAAAGTATAGGAATAATAGTAGTAGATAAAACTAGATTTGAGCAGTGAAATGTACATATTAATCATTGCCTCCGTGAGATAGCCACAGATAACAACTGAACTGATAACTGTGGCTGCATTAAGTTACAGGAAGTGACCTTTCACATTCATCTGAGTCAGAATAACTTTGCCCTCCTTTGCTGATGACACACACACACACACACACACACACACACACACACACACACACACACACACACACACACACACACACACACACACACACACACACACACACACACACACACACACACACACACACACACACACACACACACACACACACACAATAAATCTACCAACAAATTAAATGTAAATCAATTGTTTAATAAGTAATTTCTGTCTAAAGTGCATGTAATGTCTATTCCTCTAACCACATATTACTTGAATCCACAGATCCATGTTCTACAGGTCAAACTACAGCCTCAACTGGGCATAAAACAAACAGCTTCATTGGAATGTCTTTATCAGAGGTCTGGCTTAACCTGATCAAGGAATATAGATTGGTGAGGATGTCAGTGACGACCAGAGAGTGAACTTGTATCAGTCCCATTTCTAGATAACACTCCTATTGCTAAACGCTCATTTAAATAACAAACTAAGGAGTGACTCCTGCCAGATATTTTTCTTTGGGGCGTGGTGGCTGGACAAAGGGAACTGGCTATCTGTAGATCCCAGGGGTTCAGGGCTGCAGCAGAGCGATCAATAAGAAATCCATACAAAATAATTCATTCATAAATTTATACAAGTAAAAATGTTGATGAAATTTTAGTTAGATTGTGAACATAATTTTGGGTTACTAAAGATGACTCTTTCTAATATTAAAGACAATTCACCTAAACCAAATTAGTTATTAGTTATGTTAAAAAATGTACTGATTAATTTTGTCCTATTCTGGACTCAAATCAGAGAGCTGTCTGGTCCGTACAATGGTTATATTTCTAACTGCAATGTTAACCAATGTTAACTACAGTATAAAACAATATAAACTTAAATGATTTATCTATCTATATGTCTGCAGTTGCTTAGGGCCATTATAAAGATGCAACCTAAGCATCTTTTACTCCCTACAATTCGTCAATCAACTAACCTATTTTGATTATTTCCTTATTATCCTAAAGATGTTCTACTATTTTCTTGCCCGTATCATCAGCACTATTTTTATATATCTTGTGTTTGTGTGTATGCTGCTAAAATGTAGTTGCACACTGTACAATACCAATAAAGGACTCTGATATAAACTAAATCTCTCTTTTCTGGCATTTTAAAAAGGAGTGAACTAAAGATAATGTAAGAACAAATTGTCTCAGTGTGAGATGGGGGGGGAAGAGGGGGTGGGGGGCTTGTGTGCTCCGATCGAAAAGCTCGCTGCACCTCAAGTTGCATAATGTGGAAGATTTGCTGAGTGGTTTCTGGGTCGGAGCGAGATCCCATTGTGGGTGTGCCAGTGTCGCAATGCAGGGAGGGAGAGGAGGGAGGGGGGGGGGCTTTAATTAACGGGACATCCCTCCAAACATACACACACCCTGCGTTCCAATCCCCATACTTCCCTACTATTTAGTAGGCCAGAAAAAGAATGGAGGACTTAGGATGTCACAATACATGCAAGTCAATTGTAATATGCTGAGAATACAAAATGCCCCACTAAAACTGAGTCATGCACGTTTAAGTTAAAGCTCTACTTCACCGGTGGGAATATGAAGGTGTATTGAACTCTGAGATCCTATGAAGTATAAATGTGCAAACATTTTAGAAATCGGTTCATCCTAGCCTGAGAAAAGGCAGAAAGAGTGTTTTATGGTCTCACTGTCTAACCTGACATAATACTAGTGTGACATCAAATGGATTGAATAAAACTGAGTCGTGCACGTTTAAGTAAAGTCTCGTCTTCATTGAGAAGCACAGCACAGTTCGTCAGGGTTTAATACGGAACTGTAACCCTATATCCGTCTTGCATTTCAACTACTGACAGGCAGCACCCTTACTTGGTAGGCGGGGTTTATGCCGGACAGAGCTAGCAGTGGTCAGCGTATGTACAGTATATGCTTTGGTACTATGGTGACATCATAGCAGCCAGATACATTAAATTCAAGCTATTCAGTTCACAGTGAATTGATTAAAAAAAATGTCCTCACACTGGAGAAACAATATATTTGCACCTTTTGGTCAATTAAAAATAACACATTTATCAATTCTAAAATGTTGGCTTTCTTGACAGAGCAAATGCCACTGGTATAAACTAGTTGTACTTCAGTTTACATCTGTGCTGCATATTGCATTTTACATTCCTCAGCACTCCACTATATTTTATATACATTTGTTTATTTTGAATGCACTATTTGCACTGTTCAAAACCGAAAACAAATCATTTAATTGCCAACGACTGCTCTTATAATCGTTGAACACATGACAATTAAACTTTTAACCTCCTTACAATAAGCTAAAACTTGCAGTAACTTTCCTTCTATAAAAAAAATGTTGGCTCTATAACTTGCTTATGTAAAAACTAAATACTGATTGGTGGATTGAACTTTCAACACCCTCTTAAAAGCTATTTGGCACAGCTCTGATCACTAAAATGATTTTCAGCCTTTATCCTCGGGCACATAAAATATGTGATGCAACCAGGAATTTCAGGGTGTGGTATAGGTTGTACATAATAAATCATACGGGTCGGTGACAGCCTATTCTGGCGGTTACTGGGTGTGGCTGTTCGCTGCTCTGTGTACTACTGTGGGTGTCGGGGGGATGTAAGGTGGGGTCGGGTTTCAGATTGGCAGCTCAAGTTATTTCCAGAGCAAGAGAGAAGCTAAAACCAGATGGAAAGGTAATCTAATTCGACAGTGAAAACTGCTCCAGAGGCAAATGACAACGGCTGTAGTTGAGTGTTTGTGGTTAAGCTTGGAGTGCAGGTTTGAATTTGTCTAGCAAGTGATTTCTCATTTCTGCTTATCGTGCATTACTGTTCAGGTATTTGCGTGACACTGCAGGAATAAAACTGTTTTCTCAAGCACTCGTCAAAATAGAATCTTCTTTCCTACTTGTATTAAATCAAAAGGTCCAAAATGCACTTTCAGGTGTTTATTTGACTAAACCTTGTCTGTTTGCGTCCGTTTCTCCTATATAACAAATCTTTAACGGACATTATCTCAACATCGTTTCTTTTCCAAGACTCTCAACCAAAAATCTCACAAAAAAAATTATTGATTTAATGTCAGTAATTAACTGGCAAAGTTTCATGATGATATCTTTAAGTCAAAAATGTTTCCCTATTCAACTGCAGTGTCTAGATTTAAGGCACAACATTACAGAGCAAAAAATAAACCACAGTCTACTACTTACCACATCTTAAAACGTTAAAATCCAACAGACAAATTAATTGAAATGATCAGTTAACACAGGAATGATGCTATTCTAATGAGACAGGAATGAACAAAATGCAGCAAAAGCAAAAAAAAAAGCAAAAAAAAAGTCAAACGCACAAAACAAAATGCTAAAGGGTTTAAAATCCAAAAGAAAATGCAAAGAAAGGGACGATGCAAGAAAGGAAGAGGAGAAGGTGATTGGGTCGAAAGCATAAAGTAAATACTGGCGTCTGGGTCGGTTGGTTTGTTTTTTTGGGGGAGAAAATAACTGAAGAGAACGAAAGAGTGAGGATGAAAATGATGCTGGTGGGTGAACATGGAGGTGCCAGTGAAAAACGGAGGAGGATGTTTTGGGAGGGAGGGATGGTATATATATATTATCCATGCCAGGATTTTGGTTATTTTACCTGCACTTATGTTCACGTTTGGCATCTTAAACAGTTTCCCGCCCTCCGTAGGGGCCTTCTTAGCGGGCGCCTCCTCTGGCTTGCGGACAGGGGAGTGAGTGAGTGGGGCTTGGGACGGTGGGGAGGGCTGCTGGATGTCTAGTTTCTCCAGCTCGGCCTTGCTCTTCTGGGGTGACGCCTGGGTCAGGATGCGGTAAGAGCTTTGACTTGGGGCATCATCTTCAGAATCGAAGGAAGGGGATTGTTTAGCAGAAATCGCATCTTTCAAGAAGCTTAGATCTTCGTCCATGGGGATCTCAGGGGGCTTGGAAGAGGCAAACTTGGACGTATCAAGAGCTTCAAGGAACTCGTCGATAACTCCTCTGGGTGGTCGCTCAATGAACTCGAATTCCTCGGAGGAAACCTCATGCTCAGAGACCTCCTCGGCCGCCTCTGGCTCTTCCCCGTCCATCGGTAGGTCTTTTTCGGTTTCCATTTGGAAGATGGCGGGGTTTTTAGCCATCGCTTCCAGGACCGGAGACAAGGAGTCTGCTGTGGGCGACTCCGAATCAGAGTCGTCAGCGAGGCCCTTTTTGCTCTCGAAGTCAAGCGGCTCAAACTTTTTGGTCATAGTGGGAGAATCGTGGCTTGAGAACCAATCTTTCTGCTCGATCTTGACAGGTTCCTCTGTCTTCACCTTGGAGACTGGGCTGCTGGTTTCTTCTGCCTCTTTGACCAGATCGAAGGCACCGAAACTCTTCAAGTCTTCTTCAACTTTAGTTTTGAGATTGAATGCTCCAAAGCTATCGTCGTCGTCGTCTTCAACTTTAACTTTGTCGGTGGATTTCACTTCCAGCTGCTCAGTCATCTCCTTGAGCAGAGACACTTTAGCGTCAAAAGCAAACGGGTTGTTCGCGGACAGATTTATCGGCGGGTTTGGCGACTCCATCATCCTACGCTCGAGAATGGGACTTTGCTCTGGGCTTCCCTCCGAAGAGCCAGAGTCCAACTTTTCTGGGTTGAGCGGAGAAGACTTCAGGATATCTGGAAGCGATGGTGGCAAAGCAGTATCCTCCTCTTCTTCATCATCTTCGTCATCATCAACTTTCAGACCAGGTGAGAACTGATTCACCGACTGCATGAAGGAGTCGGCAGCCATCTTGCTCGTCTCAAACGTTTTCTTGCCGTCATCTAAGAGGGACATCGGTGCAAGTGGCGCATCCAGGGATTCTCCGGTGTGGCCGTATTGCACCAGATCCGGAGTTGGACTCTCAGACATTTTGGTTTCGGTCTTGGAGTCTCCGAAATGGGAGTAGCCGCTGTCGGCCAGTGGGGAGTAGCCATCGAAGGGGTTGTTATTCTTCTTCACTTCGTACATCAGGTCGTCATCCTCGTCCGATTGGTTGCCGTGTAGATCCGGCTCGTACTTGGACGCGCTAGTTACGGGAGCTGCGGTTTCCTTGTTGCCGTAGGGATCCATGGAGACCTTGGAGTTGTCTTGAGATGTGAGGAAAGGTGAATCCCAGTGCTCTGTTGGGTTAGAGGAGGCAAGGTCAGACTGGGGGACCTTCATCTGGGGGTTCGGGGACCTGTCTGCGCTACTTAGCTTCTCCTCGGGCGAGAAGGACACTCCGCTGTCTTCGCACGGATTATGAAGAGGCCCTGGATCTTTCCCTAAACTCAAGTAAGGACCAGCTATCGGGTCTAGAAGGTCTTCCTTGTTCTTACCACGGCTCTCTTCACCCACCCAAGGCATGTCGCTGGACTGAGTAGTGGGGGGTTTAGCGGTAGAGCCAAAGGAGGCAGCGTATCCCGAAGGCGGGGGCTGGTTGGGACTCTCGGTCAGAGAAAGCTCCTCCAGAGAATCGGGGGAGTGAAGAGGGGACAGAGGAGAGATGGGAGCAGGGGAATCACCCTTCTGCCCAAGTGCTTGAGTAGAGAAGGGAGGAGGGAGAACGCAATACAGCACATATCAAATACATACTCCATTCCTTACACTGCCGACCAAACCTGGGGCGGGGAGGGAGGGGCTATTAGTGAAAATTTGAGACTCAGAGATGAAGACCAGACAAATGCTGCTAAAAGGTTGACTGTGGCTGGTACGTTGAGTTTGAGAAATGACTTGAGATTTAAAACTAATACCGAGTCTAGCAATCACTGCACTGCCATCTTTTGCAGGTTACGTGGTGAAACTCGTTTCTGTGGAGGAGGGTGTGACAGCTCCTGGCACCTCCTGATTGGAAGGCTTCCAGGAGATGATCGCTAATTACAAACACCCATGCTGGCTGATCTCCTCAGCTATATAAGCTGCAGGAATCAGCCACTTGGGTCCTCCCTTCCTTGATGTATGGTTTGGGTTTGTTTATTTAGTGTTGCTTTGCACATACATTACACTCTTCACTCACAGACACCGCACCCATTACTGACATTCACGCACCACTTAGTAGCTTACTTTAAACTTTGTTTAAATAAATTATTATTTGGTTAAACTTAATCTCTTGTGTGGTTTCCTCATTGTCCTTCCCTTGAGCCGGGCTGTGACATTAGTCACACCCTGCCCAACTTGAACACAAACTTAGTAGTAGTAAACTTTTTCTGTTTCCATTTTAACCCGGAATTTTCATTTAATTTAACTGTTCTATTTCTATTCATTAGCTTTTAAATGTTTTATTTATATTCATTCGCTTTTCTAATGTGTATTATGTATTTTAATCTTGCCCCTGTAAATCACTTTGAATGGCTTTGTGTCTGAATTGTGCTATAGAAATAAACTTGCCTTGCCTAGTATAATCTCTGCGTTTTAGCCTTCATGCTTTTGGAAAACGCCTTCCAGGAAGACAGTCTCCATACTCGGCATTACATGAAGAGGTTAGGGAAGATTCTTAGTTTCAGGGGAGGTGGCCGTCATCCGCTTTAAAACACAAACACTAAATCTCAATGGTTTCTTTCTTCGGTTAAGCTGGGACTTCTATTCAGTTGCTTCTTATCCCAAATCGACTTAGTTCAAGTGATGTGAAACCCCACTCCAGTCCAGTTCTAAAGAAATCCAGCTACTGAGTTATCAATCTGGCACAACCCTATAAAAATAACTAGAACCATCTTTTGAGTTCTGGGAAAAGACTAATCGGACAATAAGTGCTCTCTTGTAAGCCCACTCTTCTTAACTGTATAGCCTCAATCCTTGACTATGTTCCCCTCAAACAGTACTATAATAAATACAGAGAATAAACTATCGTCCACAGTTCCACAGATTTGGCAGCATTTGTCTCGGTTCTCTGTAAACCACTTTGGTTTGATTCATGGTGATAAAACATTGTTTCGCCCCAGGTCTGGTGCTTAATAAATCATGCCCAACGTGTCTAACAAACTCAAACTGTTAATACATGTTAGTTACATAATGATTCCTCTCAAAGAACTTCTGAAAAATATTCTGAAAAAAACGCCAACTGTATTTCATATATGTGTCGCTGAGAAGAACCATTATTCCTCTAGAACTACTTGGTAGAAGTTCATATCAATCACAATGCAACACGAATACAAGCAAAGTCAAACGGCTAAAGGTTAATTAAAAAGGTGGAGTCAGCGATTCTGGAGAATTATTGTTTAGAAATCCACGCTTTGTCAAAAATCAGTAAATATCTCCTCATGATCCGCTACCTGCGTGCTGGAAAAAAAACGTGTCAATAAACAGCTTAGGCTCTGTAAACTCTTCCTTAAACAAATCATATGTAAACAAAGGAGGCCCACTGTAGCTAGCAGCGTGCCCGATTACAGAGCCTAGGCTGTGTATTAACACTGGATTTCTTTCAGGCGCACACACACAGTATGGACAGGTAGCAGATCATGCTACATGTCCGCGGGTAGCAAAAAATTATTTTGGCAACAAGCGTTCTCCAAAATTGCTTACGCCACCTTTAAGTGTTTCAATACAAATCCACAAGCATCTTATGTTAACGCTAAAGGTGAAATTTGAAGAAAAAAAACAGCGTCTAACATGCAAAAGGATTATTTTGACGCAAATAAAAGCGTTAAAGGGTTAAAGGGGGGAAACACAGCGAGCAGAGAGAACTTGCCTGTAGGGAATTGCATCAGAGGATCAAGTTGAGCTTTAGAAGGAGAAGGTTCATCTGTGGAAGAAACAGGAGAAAAGCAGAAAGCAGAAAAAGAGCATTCAGTCAGTAAGGAAGCCCAGAAGAGCAAGACGAAGGAAAGCAAAGATACACCGCAAAAACTGGAGTGTTGATTTCAACTCCCTAAGTGTTACTTTAAAAAAAAATGTGTTGATTAGTGTTCAGTGTTGGGGTTGTTTCTCAGAGTTAAAATCATTATAGAGTTATATCAACTCTGAATAGCTTTAATAGAGCTCCTCCCCTGCATTTCACTGCATTCAGGTTGCGTTCCGAATCTCATACTCTTTCTTTTTTCTATTCTACATACTACATCCGACGATAAAAAGAATCTAATTAGGATGCAGTAGGCATACTATTGGGACATACTTTACTCTCTTATTTCATCATAACATTGCGCCTTGATCTTGCCTCTTGCTTTTATATCCGTCTCATCCCCGTTTGTTTTCATATGAAGGCTTCGTCGATGTGACGTCACTTCACGTGCGCACTGGATTGTGGGTCAGAATCGCCCAAATAGGATGCAGTTTTCAACACTAACAATCTTGGCCGCATGAAGTAGGACATCCGGGTACTTCTAACCATCCTAAATCTGGCCACAAGAATCAGGACATCCTAAATCTTTTTCCAACATACTATGTAGTAGAAAGTATGCGATTCGGAACGCAACCTCAGTTTCAGTCAGTAAGAAAGCCCACGAGAGAAAGATCAAGGACAGTAAAGATAGAAATGTCTCCAGGATTAATTTAGAGTTTTAAGATGTAGCAGATCTCAGTTCAGTTGAGTTTTATTTTCTCATCGTTTGTATTTTTTCAGCTAAATGTTGTCAGAGCAAAAAACAAGCAGGCATCAAGTTTTAGTTGTCCACCAATTCATACATTTCTTTGAAGTGAAATTGTATGATTTTGGTTGGTTTTCTATTAAGTCTGGTTCGGTCTGGTAAAGACATGAATGTTGCAGAGGGGCGTGTATGAAGGAACGATGTCAGAAATGTCAAGACAGAAGTCGTTCTGATTGGTCAGACATTTGGCGTAAGAAAAATGTGAACAGGAAATGGACATGCCACTTCTAAGCAGGGATTGACAGGCTGTGTTCCAACTCACATACTTCCCTAATATTTAGTATTACAGAAAACTTTCAAATCATGACTTGGTACATCCTAAATCTTTAGGATGTACCAAGTCATGATTTGAAAGTTTGCTGAAAAATACCAAAATGCCCTCTACACCAGGTTGCAATTGATATAGAACGGATATATAAGCAAGACGGTCAAGTTCAAGGAGCTATGTAATGACAAAATATATTGTATAAGAATGTAATAGGTTTTGTAAATTATTTTTAAAGACCTACTTCACCGGTGGAAATATGAAGGGGTATTGAACTCTGCACATTTATACTACATAGGATCTCAAACATTTTAGAAACCGGTTAATCCTAGCCTGAGAAAAGGCAGAAAGAGTGTGTTATGGTCTCACTGTCTAACCCTACATTTTACTAGTGTGACATCACACATGGGAAAATGTAGGGTTAGGATTAACAGGACAGCTGGGTCAAGGGACGAAAAACCTCATTCAGTACATTATAATAGCGATTTTAGAATGATAGAAGAACGCCGGTTCCATATGGGTGAAGTATTCCTTTAAATAGTGTCAACAAATGCCCGCGCAGGCAGCTCATAACACAACGCCTTTTGCTTCACCTCCTGAAAGTGGGTCGGACCAAGTTCTCACTGCAACGGATCATGTTCTCACTGGAATCGCACTAAGGTTCTCTTGGAAACGGTCCCAGACAGTTGTTTTGAACCAAACCAGAGTATATATATAATGCACAACAGAGCTATGTTAAAAAGCTGTATTCAGTGATTCTGGAGAATGCTTGTTGTCAAAATAATTTATATGTAGAGTGTTTTTTGTTTTGTTTTTTGAGGGGGCAGGAAATATAAGATCTTCTTCACCCTGCCTCCTTTTCGTCACGGTTTTATTGATTGTACATGTGAGAATGTTGAAATGAGTTTAGTTGGAAGACATCCATGGACGAAATAAATATAAATCAATCGAAAAAAAATAAGTGCATATCTCCTCAAGCTACCTGTCCAACAAAGAGGGCCCACTATGCTAGTAACATGCCCTTTTACAGAGCCTAGGCTGTGTATTAACAGTACACACAATTTTTTCCTAGCATACTTCAGGAGATATTCACTGATTTTGACAAGAGGCTATTTCAACTACAAGCATTCTCCGAAACCGCAGACTCCACATTTAACATTGCAGTGGGTGGCGAAAGCGTCCTTAATCACAGCTTCACTGAAGTTAAGGGAAACCAAAAGGGGGACACATGGGAGCCTCCAGGGTATTTTTAACCCAGTTTTTAAAAATACTTGTCTCCAAAAACTAAGGGAACCAGTTTGTGTGGCAGTGAGGCTAGGAATGAAATCTCTCTCTACGCCACACGTCAGTCAAGAGAGGAAAGAGATACTGTATACTATGTATGAATAGCTCACGCAACATGTTCTCTGAGGTATTTGTCAAAGGCTGACGGTTTCGTGTTGTAGATTCTAAAGATAAAGATTCAGAAACTTGACAACAAAGAGGAAATGGGAACACACACACACACGCACACACACACATGCACACACACACACAAACACACTCACACAGTGACACACACACACACACAGCCTCAGATAAGGAAGTGGTCATATTTCATGGGTTCGGTTTGTAAGGATATTGAAACCAATGATCATCTATTTCCCAAAAGCGTTTATTCTCAAACTTTTTGGCTTGAATGTAGAGTACACGACTGTTTTCCAGCTTCAAAACATTTTAAAATACATTTGTGGTGTCGATATGGACAACAAGAAAGAAGACACTTTCTGATTGCGTACCTGATAATCTTTTCTATGGTAATCTAAGAAATCTTAAAGGGACACTGTGTAACATTTTAAGTAATTCATTAGCAAAAATCAATATCCTCATTCATAAATATGTCCTCATCGGTGTAAAATCACCTCTGCCAATAATCTGAATTATCCTCCTGAGTGGAGAATTACAAATATTAATATTAAATTTTCTACATTGAGCCGGCAAGTCTTATGGAGGCATCCATGTTTTTGGAATGTCATCAGGTGCATTGTTTAAAATTGTTCTTGTCCTTGAAGGCCACTGTAGCTTCTGTTATTATTCCAAAGGGGTGGGGTTACCCAGGGAGCGTTGCATTCTAGAACTTTCTTGGTGATGTCATATTACACACTGCCCCTTTAAAGCCATCTTTGTACATAAAAACTGTTTTTTTCTTTAAACAACAACTTCATACTGTGTTTCGGAGGGAGGAACCCTCACCTCTATGTCAAAGTGTTGTTCAAATACTTTTAAAACACATTAAGACATCGTGACTCCAGTGATGTAGCCAAAACGAAAATTGAGTCAGCTCAGTCTCTCAGCGTGTGCGTGTGTGTGTGTGTGTGTGTGTGTGTGTGTGTGTGTGTGTGTGTGTGTGTGTGTGTGTGTGTGTGTTAGTCAAACCAAAACGCTTGTAAAAAGGCAAATGATGCTGAATCACATTAACAACAGCAGCTGAAAAACATTCTTGTTACTGGTTCTTTCACAAGAGCAACTAAATACTGGCGCATTTAAAACACTTATAATGTGGCAGGACACTAAATAAGGAATGAACAAAAGGGACTATTGTTCTCGGAACTCCACTAGTAACAACTTCGACTCAATTACATACGTGTCTGCACTGAGTGGGAGCTGCTTTTAATCTCATTTACATGTTTGCCTCATAGCATAATTACTTAAAGGTGCAGTGTGTAATATGACGTCATCAAGTAAATTCTAGAAAGTTCTAGAATGCAACGCTCCCTGAGTAACCCCAACCCTTTTGAATAATGACAGAAGCTACAGTGGCCATCAAGGACAAGAACAATTCTAAATTTTAAACAATGCACCTGATGACATTCCAACTATGACACTTCCAAAATGGCGGTGACAAGGCCTTGGTCCAAAGTATGGAGAAATATGGACATATATGAGACCCTTTCTAAGGAAAAAAATAATAATTCTAAAAAAAAAAATTCAGCTATTATGCACTAAATTAAACATACTTAAGGATATTATAATTATTTTCTACAAAATCTGCTAGGAAATAAAACCCAAAATTCTACGCACTGCAGGTTCAAATCATATTTACTCTACATCTACTCTATTCTACATCTACTTTACCCTACTCTATAACCCTTAAAATATGACTTAGGCAATTATCCTATTAGGCTAACGGAAAGTAGATGTAGAGTAGAGTAGATGTAGAATAGAGTAAATATGATTTAGGCAATTATGCTATTAGGCTAACGATGTGTATATTGACAATAAAAGGCATTCTGATTCTCATTTCTCCCTCAAATCACAAAAAAAAGGTATTTTACCCAAACCTTTCAGCGCTAACGTCGGCTACAAAACAAGACAAGAATCCAGCATTTTATAAACACCACAATTCCCGTTTCAATTTCCCCATAGCATTCTGGGAGATGTAGTTATCTAGTACATGATCTCTTCTGCATTAAAAAAATTATAAAATTATATATTAGTCATGTGGCCTAAAGGCTTCAGATAAACACAGCATAAACATTAAGAGAATATGAAGCACAATGAACTCATTAGGTTATGATAAAGGTTTAAACATAATCAAGGACATTTGCTGCTTTGATAAGTGATTAGAGGTTTAGTCATGTAAACAATCAGGCACAAATCTGCATCAAAACAAAAGCATTTTGAGTTGATTTCTTAGTTAATTGGCTTAAAAAATATTTTTTTAATCTTATAATGTGAATTTGATTTGGCCAAAATGATTTGTCATATTAGGCCTGTTATTATTTTAATGTTACCTCTGCTGTTAAGGCTCCAGCCATGAAGAAGACCTGTAGGATTGAACCAATGACACATGTTTATTTAACATTAAAAGCTATAGTGTGTAACTTTTTCATATCAATGAATGTCAGTTACTTTCAAGCCTTTGCCAAATGAGTTGATTAGCCTTTAATAAGCATTCTCAAGAATCACTGAATTCACCTTTAAGTAGAAAAATGTATTTCCTTTCAAGGGTTTAGTCGTACTCTATAAACTGTTTTCTTTTTTCATTTTCCAAGAGATCTAATCGGAATATCAGGAACAATACAGAATGTAGGAGTCCTAAAATACGGAGACGCACGCCCTATTTTAAGAGTTTCTTCTAAATCAGCAAGTTATGAGCTACTCTTAGCCTGAAGATGTTTTTTTTTAAATATGGCCACTAATTGAAATATTGGTGGAAAAATACAGATGGGAACACAAGAAAAAGTCCTAAAATTCAGGGGCGCCCTTAGCTCAGTTGGTAGGGCACCCCCCGCCCCATGGGCCTCGGCCAGCAACGGACCCGGGTTCGATTCCAGGCCGCGGTCGTTCTCTGCATGTCACTCCCCTCTCTGCCCCATTTCAACTCTGTCTCTACACTGTCAATAAAGCATAAAAATGCCAAAAAAATATCTTAAAAAAAAATAATAATAAATAAAAAAAATCCTAAAATTCGGGTGACTTGCCCTTTTTTTGTTTCATTTATCTATTGGATTTTTCATGCCCTTATTTCTAATGTAACTTTATTTATTATTATTATTTTTAATAGTTTCTTCTAGATCAGCAAGTTATGAGGTACTCTTAAGATGTTTTGTGTGCCCCCCGATTTAAATATTGGGGGCAAATACTGATGGGAACTGTAGAAAAAGTGGTTTCTTTGCATCTGTAGAATGTACCCGACCGATCCTGTGTGTCCTGCCTGGCGATCCGTCTCCTTGAGCTATAAGTATCGACAGTGATATACGACTAGAGCCCACCACGTCACCTGCTGCCTTCTGGCAACGTAAAGAACTCAATGTACCACTCGCTCTGACTCTGTCTCCTCTATGCAGGGTCCATACAGCTCTTAAAGAATATAATTAAAAGACTTTTACAGCCCTTTCAAAATAAAAATTTAATTTTTTCCAAGGAGGTAAAGTTTTAAATATATATACTGTAAATGGTAAATGGACTTGACTTATATAGCGCTTTTTTAGCCGATTTTCTCAGCCCCAAAGCGCTTTACATATCTTACCACATTCACCCATTCATACACACACTCATACACCGATGGCAGTAGCAGCCATGCAAGGCGCTCTCTGAACCATCGGGAGCAATTTGGGGTTTAGTGTCTTGCCCAGGGACATTTCGACATGTGGCGGGTAGGCGGGGAATCGAACCTCCGACCCTGCACTCCAGAGGCGATCTTCCTACCCACTTCGCCACTGCCGCCCAAATGTAAATATGGGGGATAAAACATAAACATACATCGACCTAATAAAGCTATTGAAAAACTAAACTATAGACAGTATTTTATAGTGAGTCTGGTAAATATAGAGAAAATCCAGCATTCTCCAGTATTGTTTCTCAGATTTCAAACTTTGAAAAAAAAAAAAAAAAAAAAAAAAGATTTAGAATCAAACATTTTCCTAATTTTCCAGATGCTTTTCGACCCCCGTCTATCGTCAGTAAACAGGTTCAAATTTAAGCAAAGTGGAATCAGCGCCGGTTCCTTTGTTTAGTTTAATGACAGACGACAGGATGTTCAGTCTCCGCTGCAGTTTGCTGTCTGCAAAACCAACAGTTATGTAACTCTGCTTCAAAAAATACATTTAACTATATATGGGGAAAATTCATTGTGAGATTTCAGGGAAAGCAGAGAAGTTTAAACAGATATGTCAGCCTTTCCTGGACTATATAACAGTACTGAAGGGACCTACATGACACCTCGTTGACTTTTTATTTTCTGCTTAACATTTACCTTTAGTTTAAACAATTGTTCATTTTTTATTAAAATCTAAATAAATATGTCCAGATTTCATAGAAAAGTAGAAGCAAGTATTTTTTTTTTTTTTTAAGATATTTTTTGGCATTTTTATGCTTTATTGATAGTGTAGAGACAGAGGTGAAATGGGGCAGAGAGGGGAGTGACATGCAGAGAACGACCGCGGGCTGGAATCGAACCCGGGTCCGCTGCTGGCCGAGGCCCATGGGGGGGGGGGGGGGGCGCCCCAGAAGCAAATATTTGTGTCATTTATTTAAATTTAAAAAGTCAAAAATCAATAGTTTAAGATTCAGCTGTTGACTTATAAAGAACAATAAATATTTGGCACATTTTACTTTCTGATCAGGACAATCCTCCACGGCTACATATCAGTTTCTCTGTTTATCCCAGCGACGGATTAAAACCAGAATAACATGTGGTTGTTCATTCTCATCATATTTAGCAGTTTAGCGCCAGCTGCTGTGTTAGAAGAGTGATGGAGGGGTGTGTGTGTGTGTGTGTGTCTGTGTGTGTGTGTGTGTGTGTGTGTGTGTGTGGAAATTTTTGGAGAGGGATGACATTTTGGATGGTTGTCACTTTGGGACAGGCCTTTAAAGGGCAGTTTGAGGGTTAACACTAGGTTTTAAGGACAGGCCTTTAAAGGGCAGTTTGAGGGTTAACACTAGGTTTTAAGGACAGGCCTTTAAAGGGCTGTTTGAGGGTTAACACTAGGTTTTAAGGACAGGCCTTTAAAGGGCTGTTTGAGGGTTAACACTAGGTTTTAAGGACAGGCCTTTACAGGGGTGTTTGAGGGTTAACACTAGGTTTTAAGGTTCAGGTATGAATTAGGTTTATGTTAGGGTTAGTGTAAGGGTTGGGGTTAGGCATTTAGTTTGGATGGTTAGGGTTTGTGTAAGGGGCTAAGGAATGCATCATGTCAATGAATGTCCTCACAAGTATAGCTGTACAAACGTGTGTGTGGATTTAACCCTATTAAAATCCAGCCTTCACCAGGATACCCAGCTCAAAAACAAAAACAACAGTGAGCTTTAAGCCTGTGTGACTGCTGTGTGTGTGTGTGTGTGTATCTCTGTGTGTGTGTGTGTGTATGTATCTCTGTGTGTGTGTGTGTGTGTGTGTGTGTGTGTGTGTGTGTGTGTGTGTGTGTGTGTGTGTGTGTGTGTGTGTGTGTGTGTGTGTGACTGTGTGTGTGTGAGAGAGAGAGACTGTGTGTCTAATCCACCTGAATACATCAACAGTGCTCTACACAAACACACACTGACGGATGTAGGTGACCCACAAAACACTCGATGTGAGCCGGCGACGGACAACTCACTGGTGTGACAGTCACACAAGACAAAACCGACTTTAAAACGTGACGATACAAATCCAAATTTCTAGAAACAATTGCAAAAGTATTCCCACTGACGCTGTAACTAACGATTTAGTCTCATTATCAGTTATCAGCCGACAATTTCCGCCATCAATCGACTCATAATTTGGTTGAGAAAGCTGTGAAATATGACCATTAACATATTCCATACGAGGGTTAACCCACACCCCTAACCAACTGCTTTTGTGTTAGCCATTAGCTTTCTCTGGACTATTACTGTTGCACGTCTGTTTTTACCAATGAAAACCATTCAAATTACTGTGGTTGCGTTCCGAATCGCATACTCTTTCTTTTTTCTATTCTACATACTACATCCGACGATAAAAATAATCTAGTTAGGATGCAGTAGGCATACTATTGGGACATACTTTACTCTCTTATTTCATCATAACATTGCGCCTTGATCTTGCCTCTTGCTTTTATATCCGTCTCATCCCCGTTTGTTTTCATATGGAGGCTTCGTCGATGTGACGTCACTTCACGTGCGCACTGGATTGTGGGTCAGAATCGCCCAAATAGGATGCAGTTTTCAACACTAACAATCTTGGCCGCATGAAGTAGGACATCCGGGTACTTCTAACCATCCTAAATCTGGCCACAAGAATCGGGACATCCTAAATCTTTTTTCTACATACTACAGTATAGTAGAAAGTATGCAATTCGGAACGCAACACTGGTCTAGCCTTACGGTTGTAAAACAGAACTGTAGCTGTGTTCCAGGTTTCTGTCAGGACTATTACAAACGGCGCACAAACCTTCATAATTTTCTTTTTTAAAACATCTTCCCTGAAAAAGTGTTAACGTGAACTGTGCAGCAATATAGGCTAGAACATTCAGGATGCATCGAGAATCAATTTGCGATTGACTAATTTACGGTGTATAGTCAATAAATTTAATCGTGAGGCCAGTAAATATTCACACCCCCTCCAGTTATAGTTTTAAACAGAGACGAACACAGCCCCGGAAATAAAGAAAACAAGAGACCAGTCTGGATTGTTCTTCAATCTTCATCTCTACATTACTTATTGAAAATGCTCTAAATGACAATATTTTGAATTGTGAATTTGGTAGAAATGTTGTCAGTAGTTTATATTATAAAACCAAAATGTTCATTCTTCTCAAACATAATGCCTATAAATAGTAAAACAAGAGACACTGAACATTTGGAGTGGTCTTTTAATTTTTTTTCCCCCAGAGCTGTATAATATATTCAATCAGAGCAGCCTTAAACCAAGCTTTAATCTAACCCTTAACCCAAGATAACCAAACTAACATGTTGGAACCCGAGTGATTAAATATGTTAAGAAGAGCTGGATCAAACCGTCCTGTTTATGTTGTTTTTTAATCTTGTTTAACTGTATTTTCTTTTAACATCGATGTCAGGGGTCTACAGATGAAAAATACCCTTTTGGATAATTCTGGCATTTTTAACCCATATATGAACATGCATTTAATTAATGTGCACGGTCCTCCTCTTAAATAAACTGAATCAAACAGAAAACTGAGACGGTAATTATCATCAGTGGAGGCCGAGCAGCCCCACCCTGATGCTGCTGCTGGGGGTAAGGAGGGTGTGGTGCTGTGTGTGTGTGTGTGTGTGTGTGTGCGTGTGCGTGTGTGTGTGTGTGTGTGTGTGTGTGTGCGTGTGTGTGCGTGTGTGTGTGTGTGTCGAGAGGGAGAGGGTGGGGGTTTAAGGACTGGCCTGTTTACCTCCTAGCTAACAAACACCACCATCATTATCATTTTATTATAACTGCACATTTCATCAGATCTTTATCACTGAAAACGAATGTGCAAAATAAACACCAGTGTTGAAATGTGTTGATACACCTGTAACTTATTATGATTATTTATTAGTCGTAGTCGTCATTGCGGTTTTGATGAAATGTATCTGCTAAAATAGGAAAAAATAAATAAAAAATGAGATTTGTAATAATGGTCATTAGCAAGTTAATCTAGAAATACCTGGAAAACTGAATGACTAAATGAACTGCAAAGATGTAGAAAATTTAACCTCACTTTTCAACCCATGTTGTGGTTTCAAATGGTTAACTCTATTCTATTCTATGTACTGTCATGATACAAATATAGGTTTGAAGGGGTCAGGAGTTATAAAAAGGCCATGGTTAACTGATTCATATGCTATTTGAATAGTCACTGTACTGTATCCATGTTGCCTAAAACAGTAAAACGATTAGATAGCTAGATAAATAAATAAATAAATAAACGCCAGTGTATGGGCGTGATAGCAGGAGGTTGAGGCCTAGCGGTAATGGGGGGTTTGGGGTGTTGGTTTGGGGGACAGGGAGGGGGGGGGGGTCTGCACCACACACACACACGCACCAGAATATATAAAATATGAGCCAGAATAAACAACATTTAAACCTATATTTAAAAGCATGGATGTGGTCTGGGAGAGACAGGGAGTGGACAGAGTAGCGGATTCCTTTGTTGTGACTTAATCTCGTGGCCTTGTTTCCAATATCGGACATTATCTCGCCTTATTTACTACGTTACATCACATACAACACAACGCAGTTAATCTCATAAAACTGCCACCATTACTACGCCTATAATAAAATACAGGAAATGTCCCGTTATTAAACCTGATACATGCAAAACAGGTGTAGCCCACAATCCACACAGCATCAGGCCTGGTTTGTCTAATTGTAGAATAAATGCATATTTGAACCCCTAATATAGCCTCTAATACAATGATTTAGTCCATTTTGTCTTTGTATATTTACATTTCGTCTATTTGAATTAATAAAAAACATTTTTTTTAAACTGTCCGAAAATGGAACCATTAGCATAGTTAGCACAGAACAGATGGGCGCTGACACAACAATCAAATCAATACCGGCCTGAAATGCGCAAATATATTCACGTTAACTGTCTTTAAAATACACGGACTGATGCTAAAATAATTAAGGGAGTTGATAATCTAGCTGTGATTGTGATATTTTCAGGGAAAATAGAGAAAAACAGCGGGTCCGCCTCATGTTGTCTGACAGACCCTACGCTCACGTCACCAGCGAGCTAACCGGCTAGCCATCACCGTGACGGGGCAGTTATAATGTCCACAAGATGCTATTTAATGGCCCACATTTACTTTAAGCGACATTTTAGGTTTTAGATGGCTATTTAAAATGTTATTACGCCGACATAAAGTTGGTTGTACCGATATAAAGATGGTTAAATGGTATAACGGTAGCAGTGTTAAAAAAGGTAGCGCTAGAAGCCGCCTATCTACCTACGGTTAGTGCGGTTAGGATTTCACCACCGTAAAAAAAAAGAGAAATCCGGTCAAATAAGAAACGCTAAATCAAATGTAACAACGCTAAAAGATGATAATCGTTTGTAAATATCAAGTTAAATCGTTCAAAGATAGCTAACAGGCTGATTTTTGGGCATTTTCCCTAGGTTTAGACGCCTGTCTACCTAGGATTTCGCGTCACATCAACGTAAAAAAATTGAGAAATACGGCAAATTAAAAAATGTAAAATCAAATCTAACAACGCTGACAGATGCCAATTATTCTTATTTATCTATTTAAATCGTCAAATCTGGGCTAACAGGCGGATTTAGGGTGATTTTCCCTTTAGGTTTAGACTCACAAGATGCTGGCGCTGGTGGTTCCTCTCTCACCGCAGGTTGCTCTGCTGCCACGGCCGGGGATGGCGCTGCTTTCTGGGGCTCCGGAGGGGCGTCGCTCTCGGGAGTAACAGGTTCCATCTCTGGTTCTGGCTCTGGGACGAATGTTATACTTTCCGGTTCTGCTACAGGGGCGAC
>OX442358.1:31844382-31849382 GCA_949357725.1 Hyperoplus immaculatus | reverse complement strand
AGTGTTAACCTAGCATCCTCTCTGACTACATTACCTCTCTACCTACATTACATAACTAGAGTCTGAGAAATCTCTCTCTATTCATTTGATCTCGTCTACCAGAGCATTAACAAGAGGAGATTATGAAATACATTGCCATTTTTTATACTTTAATTGTTTATATATAAAATAAAAAAAGAAGAAAAATATTAATGTTTTTTTTTAACCTTTATTTCTACAGGTAAATCCCATTGAGACCGGAGACTATTTTGCAAGGGAGACCTGTTTTCCTTTCCCACGTTACCATTCACACACACATACACCAATAGCAGCAGGCTAACTATCGACATTCACACGAGGCAAGGTGGGTAAAGTGTCTTGCCCAAGGACACAACAACTATGACACAGATGGCAGGGCGGGGATCGAACCTCCAACCCTTTGATCATCGGCTGACCCGCTCTACCACCTGAGACACAGTCGCCCTCTCTGACTATATTACAACTAAAGTCTGAGAAATCTCTCTTAAAAATAACTTGATACATCACATCACTAAACGCTTTCTCTAAATCTATGTGTAAATTATTATTTTTTTTAAATAAAATTTAAAAATAAGTAAAATATGAATGCTACTCCCTCTCCATGCTCCAAAATGTGTTCATTTCCTTTCCCTAAAATGGGCCCTAATAAACCTTTGTAAGCTTCATGTAAAAACAGCAAGTCATTCAAATTCATCTTCTAGTTACCATCAACATTCAACTATTTCTTGGCAATCCATCCATTTTTATTTATTTTTGGCATTTTTTATTTATTTTTTATTAGACAGTGTGTAGAGACAGCGATGAAATGTGTCAGAGAGGGGAATGACATGCAGAGAACGACCCGGGCTGGATTCTAACCCGGGTCTGCTGTGAAGAGGACTGAGACTATATGGAGGGTGGGAGGGGGGTTGGGTGGTCTAACCACTACACTACAAGCGCCCCTACAGTTGGTTTTACTTAGACTAAAAGCTTCCTAATCAAATGTTTTGTCTCAGATACATTTTTTAAATGCTCAAATATATAATAATCTTATTTTAGCTCATTTCTCTTATACACCCAGTAGACAGTTGAACATGTTTCTCATATGGTCCCTCAGTAGCTGAAGGTGAAGCTCAGTTCTAGAGTTACAGCAGCATAGTGTCGACAGGCGCGAATCTATATATAACGTGTAGATATATACATGTGTGTGTGTGTGTGTGTGTGTGTGTGTGTGTGTGTGTGTGTGTGTGTGTGTGTGTGTGTGTGTGTGTGTGTGTGTATATGGAGACTGCTGCAGAGATACGATCATGTGTGAGACAGGAGGAGGGTAGAGGTCAAACTCCACTCCAAGCTAAAAAAAAAAATGTGAAAAAAAACCCTGCAATCGGACACCAGTAGGTTAAAATAATCAATAAAACTATATGTACATACGGACGGACAACCTGCGTTCCAATCCCAAACCTCCCCTGCTATTTAGTCTGGTAGAAACAGATTTAGTTTGTCCCAATACATGATGTCAGATGCAGCATGCTGAAAAATACCCAGATGTCCTATTACATCCAGTGGTGATTTTTTTTTTTTTAGTGTTGAAACCAGCAGCTTTATGGAGGTTCTGACCCACAATCCACTGCAGCAGAAGTTACATCACATGGACTGAGCCTCCCAGTGAAAAAACAAACAGTGTTGGGTGGGGGAGGGGGGGCACCAGTTTGTAAACGCTGCCATACTGAGAAATACAGAGAGAGTTTTGTGGAGCTGATCAACTTTGTGTCAACTGGTTTGATGATGGCTTAAGTGTAACATACATTCACTATTTTTCCTCTGATATGAATTACATGTAACAGCAAACGAGACCATCAGTGCAAAGAATGCTATTTTTATTTTTTTTTTTAAGATATTTTTTGGCATTTTTATATGCTAAATTGATAGTGTAGAGACAGAGTTGAAATGGGGCAGAGAGGGGAGTGACATGCAGAGAACGACCGCAGGCTGGAATCGAACCCGGGTCCGCTGCTGGCCGAGGCCCATGGGGGGGACGCCCTACCAACTGAGCTAAGGGCGCCCCCGAAAGAATGCTATTTTTATATAGTTTTTCTTCATGCCTTTGTCATGGGTATACGCTCACCCAGGAACAACAGCTGGTGTGGTAAAAAGTAAAACACTACCGCTTTTGTCCAAAGGGGGGCGCTAGAATTAACACACACTGAAAGTTCTTCAGAGACACTTTAAGAGAATAATAATTGTAACCCTAACCCTTCTTCTATCGATACACTCTTCAGCTGATTTCCTTTTTGCTGTTTCTCCTTCCGCAGTCCCAAGACACACATTAACATCCAAGACATGCACATACAACTGGTGTGTGTGTGTGTGTGTGGATGTACATTACATACGAACTGTTGTGTGTAAGTACATGTGTGTGAGTTTATGGGAGTGTGTGAGTGTGTGTGTGTGTGTGTGCTATATTTAGCATGTTGCGGATGACGGCAGCTGCTGTGATTACCCCCGTTGTCTTAGCAGCAGCGCCGCCTGTTTACAGTGAAAGATCATGGGCGCCTACACACACACACACATTTGTACAGCTATACTTGTGAGTACACTCATTGACATAATGCATTCCCTAGCCCCTTACCCTAACCCTAACCATCCAAACTAAATGCCTAACCCCAACCCTTACACTAACCCTAACATAAACCTAATTCATACCTGAACCTTAAAACCTAGTGTTAACCCTCAAACAGCCCTTTAAAGGCCTGTCCTTAAAACCTAGTGTTAACCCTCAAACAGCCCTTTAAAGGCCTGTCCTTCAAACCTAGTGTTAACCCTCAAACAGCCCTTTAAAGGCCTGTCCCAAAGTGAGAACCAGGCAAAATGTCATCACTCTTAAGGTCTGAAACTCAAATTGGTTCTCACAAAAATAGTTTAACAAGTACGGACACATGCACACACACACACACACACACACACACACACACACACACACACACACACACACACACACACACACACACACACACGCTGCTTGTCTGCGGTTTGTGCTACGTTCAGGAACAATGGCTAATTGGAACTAGATTCACTAATTCAAAGAGAATCTGAATAATGTCAACAGTAAAATTGCTTAAAGGGACACTGTGTAACATTTTAAGTAATGTATTAGCTAAAATCAATATCCTCGTTCATAAATATGTCCTCATTGGTGTAAAATCACCTCTGCCAATAATCTGAATTATCCTCCTGAGCGGAGAATTACAAATATTACATTTTCTACATTGAGAGGGCAAGTCTTATGGAGGAATTCATGTTTTTGGAATGTCATCAGGTGCATTGTTTAGAATTTAGAATTGTTCTTTTCCTTGAAGGCCACTGTAGCTTCTGTTATTATTCTAAAGGGGTGGGGTTACCCAGGGAGAGTTGCATTCTAGAACTTTGTAGAACTTTCTTGATGATGTCATATTACACAGTGTCCCTTTAAGACAGAAGAGTATAAAAATATCCAAAGTGATGTTGACACACGCATTGTTTTGTCCATAACTAAAGATATTCCGTTTATAATTACTTAATAAGTATCTATTCAACTAGTTCATTTATTAACCTTTTAAAGCTGCAGTGTGTAGAATTTTGGGTTTTATTTCCTAGCAGATTTTGTAGAAAGTAATTATAATATCCAAAAGTACATTTAATTTAGTGCATAATAGCTGAAAAACATTTTTAGAATAATTTTTTTCCCTTAGAAAGGGTCTCATATATGTCCATAGTTCTGCATATCTTGGACCAAGGCCTAGTGCCGCCATTTTGGAAGTGTCATAGTTGGAATGTCATCAGGTGCATTGTTTAAAATTTAGAATTGTTCTTGTCCTTGAAGGCCACTGTAGCTTCTGTTATTATTCGAAAGGGGTGGGGTTACCCAGGGAGCGTTACATTCTAGAACTTTCTAGAACTTATTTGATGATGTCATATTACACACTGCACCTTTAAAGGGACACTGTGTAATGTGACATCATCAAGAAAGTTCTAGAAAGTTCTAGAATGCAACGCTCCCTGGGTAACCCCACCCCTTTAGAATAATAACAGAAGCTACAGTGGCCTTCAAGGACAAGAACAATTCAAAATTTTAAACAATGCACCTGATGACATTCCAAAAACATGGATTCCTCCATAAGACCTGCCTGCTCAATGTAATGTAATATTAATATTTGTAATTCTCCGCTCAGGAGGATAATTCAGATTATTGGCAGAAGTGATTTTACACCAATGAGGACATATTTATGAATGAGGATATCGAGTTTAGCTAATAACTTACTTAAAATGTTACACAGTGCCCCTTTAAGTAGAGTTTCATCAGCTGAAGAGAGCCATGTGTGGCAAGTGAGAAGAGTTTATTTAGAGAGATTAGCCTCAAAATATATGAACTTAAAATAGCTTCAACATTTTGTACTAATTGATTGTAAGTGTGTACTTCTTCCTGCTCCTTGTCAGGCATATCACATCAATACAGATCACTAGTTTTCTTTTCTTTCTTTTTGTGAAGTCATTTACATTTTGTTTATTGTATTTTTATGCTTTTCATTTAGTTTTGTATTGTTTTTGATGTGTCTGGAGGAAAACATTTAATTGTACGAATCATTTAGACGCGAGAATCTCAATCAGTTTTTTGCTAAGTAGATTTTTTCTTTTGGCTTTTCTCTTGGTCAAGAGAGGAGGTGAGAGAAAGTCAAAGAAGCTGCGTCAAACACACACACACACACACTCTCTCACACGCACGCACACACGCACACACACACACACTCACTCTCACACACACACACACTCTCTCACACGCACGCACACACACACACACTCACTCTCACACACACACACACACACACACACACTCTCACACACACACTTTCTCACACACACACACACTCTCACACACACACTCTCTCACACACACACACACTCTCACACACACACACTCTCACACACACACTCTCACACACACACACTCTCACACACACACACACACT
>OX442358.1:31796538-31839038 GCA_949357725.1 Hyperoplus immaculatus | reverse complement strand
CAGAAATACTAGTCGGTTAGTAATTTATTGCCGGTCACGTGGACTTGAATGTGTTTGAATTAACTTGTGTGTATAGGCCTGTAGGTTTGGGCTAGTAACAGAGAGAGCGAGAGAGAGAGAGGAGAGAGAGAGAGAGAGAGAGAGAGAGAGAGAGAGAGAGAGAGACATACTGCATAAAGACACACTTCAGATAACGATCTCTACCATTTCATAAAGCTCTGACTCGGATAACTTTACGGAGCAATCGATGTGCAAAAACCATTTACAACAGCATTTACATTAACGGCTTGGTAATTGTTTAGAAAATGTTAAGGCTGAAGCTGGGCTCCTAAAGCATTTACATTGGGCTAGGTTTTATACATTACATTTTTACTCCTTCACTAATATCAGTGTCAGTAAAATGACCTTTGAATGTCATAAACGTTGATGTTGTGTAAGCCTGTGATATCAGTCTACATAACCAGCAATAAAACTGTACTTTGGACACACTAAAAACAGGACTGACAGAGAAATCACCAAAGGGTTTGCTGAGTTGGAATGTTTGCTGCAAATTCGGCCGGATGAAAATATTCAAAAACAATCAGAAACACGTACGATCCAAAATCCAAACCGGCTTGTATTAAAGCTGGGGTATGTGATTTCTGATTGGTCAAAGTTAACATGATCTGTACACTTTGTCCAATCAGAGCGAGTCTCTGATTCTCTATTCATATTGGCTGTTGGGACTGTCCATTCACTTTGGCACGACTTTGTTGGTGTAGAGCGTGTCAGGGAGGGACCATAGGGGAGGGACCAAAGAGAGCAAGTGGAGCGGTTGAGGTATTTGGATTCGAATCTCTATCCCAACTGCTATTTTCTCCCCAAATCCTCCACCCCAGCTTTAACACGTGGTGTCCTATTGACAAGATGCAATGGAGCCTAGGCCCGGGTCTTTAGGAGCTGTGTGGGTGCAGGCCGATAGATAGATAGATAGATAGATAGATAGATAGATAGATAGATAGATCGATAGACAGACAGACAGACAGACAGACAGACAGACAGACAGACAGACAGATCTTTGGGAACATTGTGTGAGCAGGCCGGGCCTGGCCAGAGGGGGAGAGAGGGGGGGAGGGGGGGGAGCATGCTTAATAACTGCACAGATCCACAGGCCAAGTGTGAGTGCACGCTTATTTGAACTTAGACGTTGCTGTTGCAACAGCCTTTTGCACATTGTCAGATCCCTTACATTATGATTTTAACTTTCCTTAGATTTTTGGGGGGATTTGTAACACGTATGAGGAATCAGAAAACCAATGTTGCCATTTGCACAGATGTGTATTTGGCGGCCATTTTGGAATTTACAAAATGGCCACCGTAAAAACCTACATTGTGTTATCAGCCTTTAAATAAGATAGAACATGGATTTTTAATGCTAATTATATGTTTCTAGGCTCAAGGAATCCAATGGTGGTAGTCACAAAGCTATAACGTTCTACAGCATTAACCCTTTAATGTTTGGTGGTGCCAAAATGACACTGTAAGGTTGTTTTATAGCAATATCTCTGTTATCAAAAGATGTTCATTTCAGATCATTTCAGTTGTTCCTGAAAAATACATGATTCATATCATTCTACTTACATTTCAATCCTACTTCTTTAACTTTTCAAGAAATGATAAAGCTTTCATGACCCAACTGTCGGTCAGGTCCATTATTAACTTTCCTTGGATTTTCTTGGGGATTTGTAACCCTATACATGTTTGGAAAGGTGATTGTATGAGGGATCAGAAAACCAATGTTGCCATTTGCACAGATGTGTATTTGGCGGCCATTTTGGAATTTACAAAATGGCCACCTACATTGTGTTATACAGTATATTGGCCTTTAAATGAGGCAAGGCAAGGCAAGGCAAGGCAAGGCAAGGCAAGGCAAGGCAAGGCAAGGCAAGGCAAGGCAAGGCAAGGCAAGGCAAGGCAAGTTTATTTCTAAAGCACATTTCGGACACAAGGCCATTCAAGGTGCTTTACAGATGCAAAAACAAAATACTTCAAGAATAGAGCACACATTAAAAAAAAAAAAAAGCGAATGAGAAACATGAATATAAATAAAACATAAAATAATTAAATCATTTAAAAATAATACAAATTTAAAATGACAGGTTAAAACGGAAACAGTAAAGTCTTCAGACCTGATTTAAAAGAGCCGAGTGTTGAAGCGGACCTCAAGTCCCCTGGAAGTTTATTCCAGAGCTTTGGTGCATTAAAACTGAAGGCTGCCTCTCCCTGTCTGGTCCTTACTCTGGGGACTGTCAGTAGCCCTGTCTGTCTGTCTGTCTGTCTGTCTGTCTGTCTGTCTAGTCCTTACTCTGGGGACTGTCAGTAGCCCAGTGTCAGACGATCTGAGAGCTCTGACTGGTTCATAAGGGATCAGCAGGTCAGCGATGTATTTGGGGCCTAAACCATTTAGGGCTTTATAGACCAACATCAATATTTTAAAATCAATTCTTAGAGTGACAGGAAGCCAGTGTAAAGACCTCAGAAATGAGCTAGAACATGGATTTTTAATGCTAATTATATATTTCCAGGGTCAAGGAATCCAATGGTGGTAGGAACAACGCTATAACATTCTACAGCATTAACCCTTTAATGTTTGGTGGTGCCAAAATGACACGGTAAGTTTGTTTTATAGCAATATCTCTGTTATCAAAAGATGTTCATTTCAGATCATTTCATATTACAGTTGTTCCTGAAAAATACATGTATATATATATATATATCATTCTACTTACATTTTAATCTTACCTTTAAAACTTTTCAAGAAATGATATGATCCAACTGTTAGTCAGGTTAACTATTAACTTTTGTTCGATCTTTTGGGGGATTTGTAACCCGCAACAAGTTCGGAAAGTGTATGAGGAATCAGAGCACTCTCTGCACACTATCAATCTACTAGTAATACAACTGTACTTTGGACTGAAAAAAACCCTTGTCTTACATGTGTTACAAGATTCACCAAGAGACACACGGAGATTCACCTTCAGACCAAAGTAACAACTTCCTCGAGGTGAGTTCAGCTCCTACAACACTGTGACACTCCACACACTGAAGGTGAGTTCAACCGTGCCCTAGCAGTTTATGCCGCTCCCTACATTGTAATGTGGATACCTGTTCACATTAGAGAACTTTGAATGGCCTTGTGTCTGAATTGTGCTATAGAAGCAAACTTGCCTTGCCTTTTGTTGATGAAAACAGAGAAATTAAAATGTCCTCTGATCTTCACAGGTGAGCAATGGCCGATCACCAAACCACACAGCGGGTTCTAGCAGTTCTGGGAAAATTGCTAAAAGAGGATTTCAAGTTGTTCAAGTGGCAACTTGAACTCCTGGAAAAGATCCCACCGTACAAACTGGAGCATGCAACCAGGCACGAGACAGTGGTTCTGATGGTTCAACATTACCCACAGGAGGTAGTGCAGGTGACCACTGACTGTCTGACCAGTATGAAGAGGAATGACCTGGTGCTGGTTCTGAATCCACCCAAAGGTGGAAAGCCAAAGAGTGAGCCTCCTTTAGACCTTCCACAGCCAAAGACTGAGCCTCCGTTTAGCATAGGCCTAAATTAATTTGCTTACAAACTGCCGGCGTTACTTCCTCGTCGCAAAGTGATAGGGAACTCTGCAAACTGATTGGACGTCATAGCAGTTATGTATACGCCCATTATACAACAGAACCAATTAGATCACTCGATTTAAGCCACCCGTTTTATATATATATATATATATTAGTGGTGGGCCGTTATCGGCGTTAACGTGCTGCGTTTACGCCAGACTCTTATCGGCGATAAAAAAAATATCGCCGTTAATCTCTTATTCCACCTCCTGTTCGGCTCAGGGGAGATGGTTCCCTCCAGGGCCGATGGCTGTTCGCCGTCGGGGTGAACCCCCTTCCGGGTGTTCTCTGGTCGGGTAATAATAGCCGGGGGCCGTTGTTGACACTTGAGGAGCCTTTATTGCAGGAGCGAAGCTTCTCTCACACACCCGCCGCTCTCTCTCTCCATCACTTGCCCACGACACAATCGGGTATTGGAACGCAGGGTGGGTGTGTGTGGCCACCGGTCGCCACGTGACTATAAGTTTCCAAGTTTTAAACACTTCTATCTCTTCAACGTCAACGTCACCGTGACCGAATCCTAAATATCCCCATAGCAGACGCTATATTTCATCGGGGGGAAAACTTTGTTTTGCGCCACAGTTCAGCTTAGACTCGGCCGTAATGCTGCCGCACACGCACACACACACACACACACACACACACACACAGACACACACACACACACACACACACACACACACACAGACACACGCACACACACACGCTGCATGTCAGAGACGAGGGGCGCTACCAAAAAGACGAGAGGAGCGGTTGGAGCGTTTAGAGACACATGCGCACACATTTATTTACATTAAATCGCAATCGCAGTCATTTGAGCAGTTATGTAAAATGTTTCACTAAGGAAAATGACAGAAAAAGTAACGCACAGTGACTTTGATGAGTAACTTTAATCTGATTACTGGTTTGGAGATAGTAACGCGTTAGATTACTCGTTACTGAAAAAAGAGGTCCGATGCCGGTAACGCGTTACTAAGTAACATCTTGTTGAACATTATTTATTTTCATCACCAATTTTGTTTGTGATGCATGTTGGAAACAGGAGATGAGCCCCTGGTCTGATGCGCCACCTGGCTTGAGAAACACGTTCTCAAAGACTTACTTTGAGTCATTATTTAGGGAGCACACACATATTATGAAAGAATTCAAATGAGCCATTTTAATCTAGATTAATTCCAAAATTCAATGAGATTAATCTAGATTGAAAAAATGTATCTATGTCCACCTCTTATATATATATATATATATATATATATATATTACATTTTTTCCAGAGCTGTATATACACATGTACATACACACAACATTAATTTCCATCACAAGACAGCAAGTTAAACTGTCCAAACATGTCAAGGTACAAAGAAGTTAATACTAGTCTGTTGACATGAACAGAAAAATGTATGTGTATGTGTGTGTGTGTGTGTGTGTGTGTGTGTGTGTGTGTGTGTGTGTGTGTGTGTGTGTGTGTGTGTGTGTGTGTGTGTGTAAGAGAAACCCCGCCCATCTTACCTGCATTCAGTTCACAGACACTACCTACTATCATGTCTCTCCCTCTGTCCTAAAAATAGCTTCAGTGCAACACTAAATCCTACAGAACTGGTCTGCCCGCATCATTACTCACAAACTGATCTGAACACGTCACCCCCACTTGAATTCACCTACACGGCTCCCTGTACATAACTATCGGTTACAACAATCTTCTGCTCATATACAAAGCCCTCCACCACCTTTCCCTCAAAACCACCTGGGGCCTCATTTATAACAGTGTGCGTAGAAACCATCCTGAAACATTGCGTCCGCACAAAGCCAAGACTGTGCTGCGCAAAAAAAAATCAGATTTATAAAACTGTGCAGCGCACACTTGCACGCAATCTTCCCTTTATAAATACCCACCTGCGGTGAATTGTGCGCAGACGATCTCCACCCCGTGTCCTCCCACTTCACCTCCCAGTTACATCCCACAATCTACCATACATGGCGAATGCTAAATAGCTCCTGAATATGATGACGCTCTTAATAAGCACGGAATTTTGACTGACATGAGGAAAAAAGGGAGGCAACCGGCCGCAAAGACAGCGACTGTGAAGGAAGAAAGCCTGTGACGTGCATGTGCTTCAGTAACTGTCACACAAACACACACACGCGCTTATCACATATCATGATTGGCACAGTCGTTGTAGTCTTTGTAAAGCAGTTTCGCCCACCTTTGTGTTGTATGCAATATCACGTATTAGCGTACCTGTATTACTATATGTAGGCCTATATAAAATGGTGTGACAAGTGAAATAATACCTATAGTCTATTCGAGAGCATTGTTTATCTCAGGGCCGGCCCTGACCAATTTGGCGTCCTAGGCAAGATTTTTGCTGGCGCCCCCTACCCCTTTCGATCACACGTTCATACACTCAGAGAAACTGCAAAGCTTTGTCTTTAACACTCTTTTATTTTAGATATAAAATTAAACACACAAAAAACGTATTACCAAACCAAGTAACAAGCAACGAATCATAAATACAATATAAATAAGGTATGCACAAAATACTTTAGACGTTAGAACTTTGAATAGATAAACACTTTGCAGTAAAAAAAACGTATTGCAAAACAAGTGACAATGAATCATAAATACAATATAATAAGGCATGCACAAAATACTTTAGACATTAGAAATGTATAATAAATAATTAAACATTTGAAAAACTATATTACAAAGAAATTATTTACAGAAGCCTTGAACTTCTACCGCTATTCCAACAGAGGGAGCGGTCTACATTTAAAATGACCTCAATCTCACAACTCCACAGGCTAACCCCACCTTGCTAAAACCTCACTCTTCTTGCCTTTCTTCCAGCAAACTCATCAATGACATCATCATATGTCAGCTGTTTTGACACCACATGATTGATGCTTATGATGGCAAGATCACTTAGACGTTCTTGCACCATGATAGCTCTGAGGTATGTTTTGATGAGTTTGAGCTTGGAGAAGCTTCGTTCAGCAGCAGCCACTGTGACAGGAAGAGTTGCAGAGATTCGCAGGGCAACCCACATATTGGTGTATATTTCTGTTAGCCTTCCATCATGTAGGAAGGTCAAGAGGTCCATGTTTGACATCTTTTTGGAAGGCAATTGTGGAAAATTCTGCATTTCCACAGCAAGTTGCCTCCCATCAATATCTGGCTCTCCATCATGGGTCAGAGCAGCACTTAGGTTTTCACAGTGCTGTAGCTGTTCTTCTTTGCTCATGTTTGGAAAGTTCAGGAGGACTCCAAACTTGTCATTCACATCTGCCATGTTCTGGAATCTCTCATTGAGGGAAGAGAGGGCTGTGTCCACCACCACATTAAAAAATGTGGTTTCCAATTTTTTGAGTGCATCAGCTATGGGTTCTTCTGCAGACTCGTATCCGAAGTGCCTTTTAGTTGTTCTCAGGCGCTTCTGTTTAAGAACAGCTTCCACATTCATCTCGTCGCACATCTCTTTGGCAGCCGTCTGTGCATCAGAGAATCCTGTGGTTCTGTAGGAGGTGAGCGAATCTGTGGTTTTCCTCAGCAGGTCGACAGCCACATCTAGCTGCATGGATGGTGACTGCAGCAGTGCACTGACATGCTGAGTTTTGTTGAGGATGTCGTACCATATGGCTGTGCAAATGCAGAATCGGTAAGATCCAACCTCTTCAGCCAAGGACTGGGCTTCCACTCTCACCACAGGGTCTGCAGTAGTTTCCCTCACCTCCAGAAGAGCGTCTCGGATTTGTCCAGCCTGGTATTTTACAGCCTCAATGCTCTTTATTCTGCTCTCCCATCTGGTGTCTGACCAGGATTTGAGGGTGGTGTCCACATGTTTTAGGAGGATTGCCCATCTATGGACGGAGGCTGAAAAAAGTTTGAACAACTTGGTTAGATACCCAAAGTAGCCAACTGCGTCTGGTGAGCTCTTTGCAGCATCAGCTACCACCAGATTCAAAGTGTGGGCACCACAGGGGACAAAGAAAGCCCTCGAATTCAGCTGAAGCAACCTAGCCTGGACACCTTTATTTTTCCCCTTCATGTTGGCTCCATTGTCATAAGACTGACCTCTGCAGTCTTGAAAGGGGATGTTAAGCTCTTCCAGCCTTCTGAGGATGAGAGTTGACAAACTCTCCCCTGTTGATTCCTCCGCCACAAGAAAGCCCATGAAATGTTCTTTAACCTGTGGTGTGTCTCCCAGTGAAATAATTCTAAGAATAACAGAGAGTTGCTCTTTGTGACTCAGATCTGGGGTGCAATCTAAAATGATGGAAAAATATTTTGATGTTTTGACCTCTTCCACAATTGTTTCCAGTATTTTTGAGCTGATGCAGTCTATCAGCTCATTCTGTATTCGTTTGCCCAGATAATGTGTGTGACTGCCAGCTCCACTTTCCACCCTACCAACATGCTGCTTCATCACAGGATCAAATTTTGCCATGAGCTCCACCTCTTTCAGAAAGTTGCCATTGTCCGGTTTGTTTATTGTGTCTGTAGAGCCCCTGAAAGCAATGTTTCGTTCAGCTAAGGACTGAATTATTGCCACCAATCGAGAGAGAACATCGCGCCACCTTTTTCTCTCAGCCTCAGTAAGTGCCATCTCTTGCCTATCTATGGTGAGCCCCTTTGCAAGACGCACCTCCAGATTCTTCCATGTTGCCATGTGGGCAGTGTGCTCCTGGCTGTCCTCGTGGAACTTGAGTAATTGGCTTGCGTTTTTCCAGTCCTTCAGTCCTTCTCTATTTAATTTGTAGTCTTTGCGAGAAAACATTTTGCAGCAGAAGCAGTGCAAGCTATCATTCTTTTTTGAGTACATTAGCCAACTTCGTCATGCTGGCACCTTCTCCCGTCTTGTTTTGGAAATGTGAATGTGTGTTTGATGTGATATGGTCCTCTATGAACAAACTCTGTTCTGTCTTTCTCAGTCAAAAGGGATGGCCAGTCAGCAGGGTCAGTTGGTAAAGCCCGATTTTTATCACTGCGTGCTGAGGTGGATGGGAGAGGCACAATTGATAATGCTGCTTCATCTCTGGGTGGTGCTGTAGAGGAGGTTGAAGGAGCGCTTGATGCTGCTTCATCTCTGGGTGGTGCTGTAGAGGAGGTTGAAGGAGCGCTTGATGCTGCTTCATCTCTGGGTGGTGCTGTAGAGGAGGTTGAAGGAGCGCTTGATGCTGCTTCATCTCTGGGTGGTGCTGTAGAGGAGGTTGAAGGAGCGCTTAATGCTGCTTCATCTCTGGGTGGTGCTGTAGAGGAGGTTGAAGGAGCGCTTGATGCTGCTTCATCTCTGGGTGGTGCTGTAGAGGAGGTTGAAGGAGCGCTTGATGCTGCTTCATCTCTGGGTGGTGCTGTAGAGGAGGTTGAAGGAGCGCTTGATGCTGCTTCATCTCTGGGTGGTGCTGTAGAGGAGGTTGAAGGAGCGCTTGATGCTGCTTCATCTCTGGGTGGTGCTGTAGAGGAGGTTGAAGGAGCGCTTGATGCTGCTTCATCTCTGGGTGGTGCTGTAGAGGAGGTTGAAGGAGCGCTTGATGCTGCTTCATCTCTGGGTGGTGCTGCAGAGGACGTGTCCTTAGGTGGCGCAAAAAATTTCAAAAGTGCATCTGGAGAGAGAAGAGAAGAAGAGTATTTGTGACTATTGGGTGTAACATTCCAATAAAATAAAAGATGGAAAAATACAATAAAAATCTTAGAAAATTAAAATGCATGATGTTTGCTAAAGGCATTCATAAGCATCATAATAGATATGAGTTCAGATTCAAATTAATGTAAATACAATTAAATGGTGTATCAACTTTGGTTACAACCAGAGATTAAACAAGCACTCAAGTGAAGTTGAAAAAGATATGGGAAATTTTATCTAGTCAAACAAACCACACACACTATCATCCAAAATCAGCTTGAAAATAAACACTGCTCCAACAATGGTTACTTACTACAATGCATTGGATCATTTTAGGATAATATCCCCATTTTACTGTAGGTTACAAACTGTTATGGACCTAATGTAGCCTACATAGCTGACATGTTTTGATTTTAATTGAAGCGTGTGGGGTTTTGGATTGAGCAGCGGACGCGGACCAGCTAAATTAAGAGCTGCCGTTCCTTTTCTTTTTTTAAAACAAACACGGCACGGCATGACTATTAACTCCGGTTACGTTGTTTGTTGCTTTGCAGCGCACTACGCCCCGGACCGCCCCGACAACTGTTGGCCGCGGCGGCGGACTATTTGTATTTACTAAATAATAAAACCACATTTAAAACCAAATATTGCATCGATAGGTGAATAAATTAAGTCAATAGCCATTTAGCGGAGTTATAGGGAACAGTTTAAGCTCCAGAGAAATAAAGATAAAGTGACTAGTTGGCTATAGCCAGCCAGGCCTACATTAAAGATAATAAAATAAAGTTACTGTACCTTTGTCTTTTTCCCGTTTTTCCTCCTTTTCTTTCTTTCTTTTCCTCCCCTGGGCGCCAGAGAGTTTAGGTCTCTTTGACATTGTGTTGTTGTGTTGTGCAAATTAGATAACGGTCAGAATGATGTATCGAGACAAGTGTGTTATTACAGTAAGTCGCCCATCCCCCAACAACACCTCCCGATTCAGGTAGAGTTTATCAGGGGCTGGAGGGGGGGGGGGGGGGGGGGGCGCGGGGGAAACGGAAACTAGGACTCTTTTATTTTGTAATGTTGTTGTCTAATATTTATTTCGACATACTGGTATTAAGAAATATAAACATTGAAGTTAATGTTAGATGGATACAGTAGGCTATGCAAAAAAAAAAAAAAAAAAAAAAAAAAAAAAACTTCACAATTTTTCGGCGCCCCCTGCGGATGGTTGCGCCCCTAGCATTTGCCTATACTGCCTATGCCCAGGGCCGGGCCTGGTTTATCTCCCGTGAGATCCACACATTTCCAACAACGTCAGATTATAGTTTTATCTTCCAGGTTGAATTGTTATGGGAAAGAGATGCGTGTAATGATTTGCTAAATTCATAACATGATTTTATCTAACGAAATATACAATTTAAGGTAACACTTTACAATAAGGGTACATTAATTAATGGTTAGTTAATGCTTAATAAGGTTTAACTAACCATTAGTTAACTGTTAACTAATGTGTCTTGTACACATTTACTAATGGTATTCATGTTAACTAAGGTATTAATTACTACATTATGTACTGTTTATAAATATCCTATATCAACCTTAACCCATTAATTAAGCTTGAACCAACAGTTGATTAATATAATAAGCATTAATTAACTGTTAACAAATGTAATTTTTGTAACATTACTTAAGCATAATTAACCATTTATTAATGCTCTTTGTGACCCTTATTGTAAAGTGGGAACCATTTAAACCAGCTCGTTTGTTACCATGCCTACCAGCATCCAGTAGCACACACACCCTTTCTTCACCTCCTTCTCATCCGCCCTTTTCCCCTCTTCTCCGGTGAATGACGGACAGAATAAGAAGTTGGTAGGAAGGCAGGGGAGCCACGCCTGACTGTACTGAGTTTTTTTTCTGTCTGCTCTGTTTTCAGCTGCACTCACAGACCAAATGACTTCAGAGGCTCTCTGCAGTCTGCATTCTAGAAAACATGAACTCTTCTGTCTGGACCATCAGCAGCCAGTTTGTGTCGTCTGCAGAGATTCAGAGAAACACAGCGGCCACAGAATCAGACCCATCGATGAAGCTGCAGCACAACTCAAGAAGAAACTTGAGGAAACTCTGGAGCTCTTAAAGCAGAAGTTAAAGCTTTTTGAACAAGTTAAAGTGAAGTCTGATCAAACAGCGAAACACATAAAGGTCCAGGCCCGACGCACAGAGACGCAGATTAAGGATCAGTTTAAGAAGCTTCACCAGTTTCTAGAAAAGGAAGAGAAGGCCAGGTTGGCTGCACTGTGGGAGGAAGAGGAGCAGAAGAGTCAGATGATGAAGGAGAAGATGGAGGCTCTGAGCAGAGAGATAGCAGCTCTTTCAGACACAGTCAGAGCCACAGAGGAGCAGCTGAGAGCTGAAGACGTCTCATTCCTGCAGAATTACAAGGCTGCAGTGGACAGAGTCCAGCAGCGCCCCCTGCCAGATGATCCACAGCTGCTCTCAGGAGCTCTGATAGACGAGGCCAAACACCTGGGCAACCTGACCTTCAACATCTGGAACAAGATGAAGAACATGGTCTCCTACACTCCTCTGGTTCTGGACCCAAACAATGCTCATCCAATATTCATCCTGTCTGAAGATCTGACCAGTGTGAGATATGGAGAGAAACAGCAGCTTCCTGATAATCCAGAGAGGATTGATCATTACGCGTCTTTCCTGGGCTCTGAGGGCTTTAACTCAGGGACTCACAGCTGGGACGTCCAGGTTGGAGACAGTACACGCTGGTACCTGGGTGTGTTAGCAGAGTCTGGACAGAGGAAGGGAAAGGAACTGTCTGGATTATGGATGATAGTGTTCAATAAAGGTAAATACTCAGCACGTTCACCACCAGCTCCATACATTTTTCTCCCATTTGAGAAGAAGCTCCAGAGGATCAGAGTGAATCTGGACTGGAACAGAGGAAAACTGTTGTTCTCTGATCCTGATACTAACACACACATACACACCTTCACACACACTTTCACTGAGAGGATGTTTCCTTACTTTAGCAATAGGGATGTAGTGAAGATATTATCAGTGGAGATCTGTGTGACAGTAAAACAGAACAGTTACAGATAAAAATGAAGAACATTTTAAGTATTCCTTCAGATGCAGTGTGTCGAATTTATTGGCATTTTTCATAACATACTTGGTAGAAATAAAATAAAATATTAATCGGTTTGTTTTAATTAGTGCAACATCTCTTAAAATTATAGTTGCTGTTTTTTTATGATCTTAGAATGAGCCTTTTATATCTACATAGGAGCGGGGCGCTGAGACCGCCATGTTGCACCGCCATGTTTCTACTGTAGCTCAGAACGGACACACTTAACGGCCTTACAGGTGTTTATATACTGTATATCGGGCCTCCTGGGGAAATACAACTTTTGGAAGACCAAGAAGAAGAAGTACTATAGAATAAATAACTAAATACATTTTCACCTCATCACTTGATATTGTGGAAAGACTTGAGGCAGTGGTGGATGATGCCATCTTTAGTAACTATAGCTTCTTGTCCTTGAAGGCCACCGTAGCTTCTGTACATTTTTCCAACCGTTCATCATACACGCACAAAAATGCATCAAAGATCCTTTTTAGGGAAAAACGCAGAAAAAGAAAATAATTCTCAATGCAAAAATTAATGGAACATTTAAATTACAGGCCGTTATCAGAGTGGTTGAAATCAGTGAGGGCAGCCTAAATGCAGAGGAGAAATTTGTTTTGCTTCATTATTTCCCTTGATTGGAAATATTCCTTTAGATGTGTCCACTTGTTTTATCATTAATCCGTGTACCTTACGTTCAATCCATATCCGTTTGGAAATTAAAACACGAAAAACGAAAAAAACTGTTTGATTTCATTTTTTAATTATTTGTTTCGTTTAAAAAAAAAAAAAACGTACTGTTTTATTCAAAATATGCCTGTTGAACATGAATTGATTGCCATTTCTTATTGTTTATTTTCCATGTCGCCCTTTACATACGATAATGGGAAAGGAGACAAACAGAAAATGTAAAACATGTGCATTTTCATTTTTGAAGTTCCAAATAATAATTTATATTAATCAGCGGATTAAACTGTATCCCGCTGCCACAATGCCACGAGCTATGCACGGCTAGCGCCGTGATGGCTCTGACCCATAGAGTGTTTTCTGACCGTGGCTATCTCCGTCTTTTAAGAAGGCTAAAGCCTCTTGTCGGTAGTGGAAACGCATGGCAGATCTAGTAGGGTAACCCTGCCGAACCGTGCCGAACTGTACTGCTCAGAGGAAACCAGGCATGATCCAAACAGCGACAGACAGCTGTTGATCCAGATCAAAACGGGACAAACCACCAAATGTTCAATCTTTAATGAGGGGGGAAACATATTTTGGCTGACTGCCAAAGGCTGCTATGTCATAGTCTGTCATAGGCTAGCATCAAGTGCCTTATTTTACAAAAAGCTCAATTCAAATGGCAGGTGAAGTGAAGACAGGGAAAAAAGAGAGACAGAGAGGACGATCGCCTCAGACGCAATTTTCACTCGTGGACCTAACCAATAAAAATGCTTTCATATGCAGCTGTCTGCACTGGGGCTCATGCCTCAGCTGATCACGAGTATCAATAACATTATCAATAATGTAGGGCGTGTCCCTCAGTTCCCAGTGCGATGCTGACGTCCGCACGTAATCGGTGATTAATGAATGAAGAGTTAAACAAACATTTATTAGATGATTATGAGACCCAAGGCAATTGCCTACCTTTGCGCAATGGTTAAGTTCGCCTCTGGGCGCGCGCGCACACACACACACGCACACACGCGTGCGCACGCACTTCTTTCACTAAATTGAAACATGTATTTTTCAAAATCAACATTTAGGCCATTATTCTCATATTTGATATCCTGGTCATGAATTGTGATTAAAAATTTATAAAAAACGTGTTTTTAGTATAATATATAATGTAGATGAGATTATTATTATGATTATTAAAAAAACAGGTCACTTTTCGTGTTTTGATTTCCAAACGGATATGGATTGAACGGAAGGTACACGGATTATCATTGCCTTGTGTTTTGATTTTATTTACTTTTTCAGAATAAATACATTTAGAATTCCAAAAATAAAAAAATAAAAAATAGGCCTATGTAAATATATATTGTAAATAACTATATTGTCAGTCACGTTATTTTCATTGCAGCCAATTTACATCGCTGTCTAAATGTTTAATGTCTCATCTTGAATCTTGATGTGTTTTCTTTGTTTTACCATCTCTTAAGTGCAATTTCTAAAGTCTAATCTTGATGTATTTCATGCCCCTGTAAAGCACTTTGAATGGCCTTGTGTCTGAATTGTGTTATAGAAATAAACTTGCCTTGCCTTGAATGATCCAAAAATACACGTAAAATATTAGTAGTTTATACAATAAAGTACAGTTGACTGTCTAAGGTTGTCATGATCTGTCTGTTCTTGTCTTGTTTTGGTGGTCTTCTTCTTCTTCTTGCGTAATGTTTTTTTGCGGTTGGCAAACAACTTACAGATGCATTACCGCCATCTACTGGTATGGAGTGTGGCATAAATGACAACCTCGCTTCAAAAAAAAAAAAAAATTAAAATAAATAAAATAAAATAAAAATAAACTATAACTAAATAAAGTAATACTAATTCAAATAAGAAGCTATATTTTCAAAAACAAATTAGTTACCCTAAGAAAATGAAATAGAATTTGATGACTCTTAATGGAATTCTTTTGTAAAATATCTATTAAATCCAAACTTACTTTTTCTTTTCTGAATTTTCCCCTCATCTGCCTCCTTCTGTCTTCCTCATATCTCTCACACTGCATTACTACATGTTCTACGGTCTCTTCTTGCCCACATTCACATCTGCCTGTTTCGTGTTTACCTATTAAAAACATTGTACTGTTCAGACCTGTGTGCCCAAAGCTCAGTCTTGATAAAACCGACTCCTCTCTTCTGTTCTTACCTCCACATCTCATATCTCCCACTTGCCTTTGGACTCTATAGAACCATCTTCCTTTCCGCTCTTCCTCCCACTGCTTTTGCCATCTCCTATTCAGTCTTTGCTTAATAATGCCTTTAATTTCAGTTTTACCTATATTTATACTTACATCAATTGTGCTTTTTTTGGTAACATTTTTTGCAAGCTTATCTGCCATTTCATTTCCTCTTATCCCAATGTGAACTGGAACCCATAAAAAAACCCACTATAAGCCCCATCATTTGTTTTCGGTATAATGTTTGTTGAACCTCAATCAGAATATCTGGTCTGCTTTCGGAACGGTTGAACTGTAGGCTCTTTAAAGCTGAACTGGAATCTGAACAAATGATTGACCTTAATGGCCTGTTGTCCTCCACCCACTGCACTGCCAACAGTAATGCCAGCAGTTCACCTGTGTACACTGAAACCTCATTACTAACCCTCTTCCCTTTTCACTTGAAATTCCGGTACAGTAAAAGCTGCCCCTACTTTACTAGCTGAGTCCTTCGATGCATCTGTAAAAATTTGAACATAACTATAGAATGTTTCTATGTACTCCTGTATTAATTGTTTATTTGTGCTTTTATTTTCTAATAATGATATATCAACTGTAGCATCCGGCAAAATCCACGGCGGAATTATAGGCATCGGTACTGTAGGAACTATGTTTAATTGATCTATTCTAAATTGAACTGCTCTCTGGTTCGCTGTCCACCCAAAACTTTTTGTTAACCCTTTTCTCCTTTTCCCAACACAGTTTTAAAGTGCTTTGTGCTGGATGATTGTTTTGGTGGTGTCCTGTGTTTGATGTTTTATTTTGGTATTTCTGTCTTGTTTCTCCCCATGTCCTGTCCAGTTTCCCTCCTGTGTGATTACTGGCCCCGCCCTAATGTGTTCCACCTGTTCCTCGTTGTCCTGTGTCTTGTTTTTAAGCCCTTGTCTTTCCTTTGTTCCCTGTCTTTGCATTGTGGTTGTAGGTGAGTCTAGTCCTGTGTTATCTGTGTTCTCAGTATTCTTTGCCTTTTTTGTGGGGCTTCATAAATCGTTGTTAAACTGTCTGCTATTGGGTCCTACTTGCCCACCAGCTACCGTAACAAAAGTGTTTTTATTCAATTAATCGTTAAAGACTTTTCCAGCTCTAGTGACGTGAGGATTTTTGATTAATGGAGCTCATTTATTATAATACAAAACCGATTACGACAACAAATATTAGTTTGTCTTAAAGGGGTAGTTAGTGACTCTGGAAAATGCTTGTTATCAAAATCCCTATTTGTCAAAATCAGTGAATATCTGCTAATGATCTGCAACCTGTCTGTACTGTTTGTGCGCTGAAAAAAAATCTGGTGTTAATACACAGCCTAGGCTCTGTAACCTTGTATGTACAGTAAACTAGGGACCCCACCATAGCTAGCAACATACCAGTTTACAGAGCCTAGGCTGTGTATTAACACTGGGTTTTGTTCAGCTGAAACTAAATTGTTATAATTTTCCTGACAATGAAGCACAAAATATAACATGACAAATACATTCTTTTAACAGTGATTTAAAAAAAAGATGAAATATTGTTCATCTTTCCAAATTGCAAACATGACAGTTAAAATGTTAAGTTCTACATCTTTGCAACACTTCTTTTGATTCTAAAACATATATCCTCCTTGGGTGAATTCTGATCTTCTGAGATTGACTTATTGGTTATGTGTTAAAAAGAAATTGAACTTGTGTGCTTAATAAAGTGGCCGGTGAGTGTATATAAAGTCTTAAAATGCCTGCACATTATCTCTTCTAGGCTTTACTCTAAAAATATATCCAAGGGTGAATTCTTACTTTTTGACGGTGAAGGGTAGCATTACTTCCCTACTATTTAGTATGCCAGAAAAAGATTTAGGATGTCCCAATACATGCACGTCAACTGTAGTATGCTGAAAATACATAAATGCCCCACTAACTCCAATAGCATTTTGGAGTATTCCTCTTTTATTCTTGACATTTCTCGACATGATGAAAAAAGAAACTTCCTTATCTTATTTTTTTCCCCCTCCCTGTGGCCCTAAAACTCTTCTGAACTTTAGTATGTAGTGTAGTAAAAAGAAAAAGTAAGTTGATTTGGAACGCAGGGCATAAAAATATTTACAACCAGAAGAGTTTAAATTTATAAAAAGACGCTATTTCTTGAAGGCAGTCTTGCATAGGTTTCTGTAAACTGAAACACATCAGCGATACAGTGGTCGCTTTTACCTGAATGCAACAAAAAAAAATAAACTATTAAAAAAAAAAAAAACATTGTTTCTCATGTTTTCAAAATGCACAATTTAAATGTTTATTGAACTTTTATTCAATTGGACATTTTTCTGCTGCAAGAGCCTGCTGTGGCCTCCAGGGGGAGCCAGAGGATAGTTAAAGGCCTACTTCACCGGTCTGAATATGAAGGTGTATTGAATTCTGAGATCCTATGTAGTATAAATGTGCAAAAAAAATTGAAATCGGTTCATCCTAGCCTGAGAAAAGGCAGAAAGAGTGTTTTTTTTTTTAACCCTATATTTCTCTTTCTCGTGACATCACAGAAAGAGAAATATAGGGTTAAAAAAACACTCTTTCTGCCTTTTGTACACCTTCATATTCAAACCGGTGAAGTAGGCCTTTAATGTTCATGCACATTCAGTCAAGAAGATAGAATAAGCAAGATAGAAATAACTACAACTGTATCTAGCACTTATAATAGTTTTCAGCATGTCATTCCCTCTCTGCCCCATTTCATCTGTCATTTCTCAGTGTGTGTGTGTGTGTGTGTGTGTGTGTGTGTCTCTTTGTCTGTCTGTCTATTTCTGTGTGTTTGTAGGTCATTTTGTAAGATCCTGCAAGCAAACATCACCTAGTGGATTTCCTTTCTTTAGCTGCACCTGTTCTGCTGACTCATTATTAAGCAATATTACTACTCTTGTCCCTGATCTTGTATTTTATATTAGTTGGATGCTGACTGTGGTGTATGATCATTTTATGTGACTGTGTGGATTGTGCTTATTTTATCATAATGCTGCTTTCCTGGACAGGTCATTCTTGAAAAAATACATTTTAATCTCAATTAATTCTACCTGGTTAAATACAGGATATTGATATTGATTGACTTTTTTGTTGTTTAGTTTGACATTCGGATTTGTTTCTAGTGGCGAAAATGATTTTAATAAGTGTCTGATGTTTTTGTTTAACTTTTATCTTTTTCATACATTCTGTGTAATTTTAATTAGTTGTTAATGATCGTGTGTGTGTGTGTAACCAGCAGTAAAAAGAGGACAGACCACTTCACCAAGAGACGCACGGAGACCAAAGTAACAACTTCCTCTGAGTGAGTTCAGCTCCTACAACACTGTGACACTCCACACACTGAAGGTGAGTTTGACTCAAAATTAATCTCAGAGAAGTTAGTAGAAGAGGGAAGGGAGCCACGCCTGACTGTACTTTCTGTCTGCTCTGTTTTCAGCTGCAGTCAGACAAAATGGCTTCCATGTCAGAGGAGGATTTCTGCTGTTCGGTCTGTACAGAAGTCTTTAGAGATCCTGTTGTTCTGCCGTGTAGCCACAGCTTCTGTAAAGAATGTCTGAAGAGCTGGTGGATTAAGAAATCAACACGTGAGTGTCCAGTTTGTAAGAGAAGATCTTCGAGGGATGAACCACCTCGCAACTTAGCCTTAAAGAACCTGTGTGAGTCCTTCTTGGAGAGAGATCAGAAAGCTTCAGAGCCTCTCTCGCCTCCTGACCTTGCTTTAAAGAACAAGTGTGAGAGTTTCTCAGAGGCTCTCTGCAGTCTGCACTCTGAGAAACTCAAACTCTTCTGTCTGGACCATCAGCAGCCAGTTTGTCTCGTCTGCAGAGATTCAGAGAAACACAGCGGCCACAGATTCAAACCCATCGATGAAGCTGCACCACAACACAAGAAGAAACTAGAGGAAACTCTGAAGCCCTTAAAGGAGAAGTTAAAGCTTTTTGAACAAGTTAAAGTGAAGTCTGATCAAACAGCAAAACACATAAAGGTCCAGGCCCGACGCACAGAGACGCAGATTAAGGATCAGTTTAAGAAGCTTCACCAGTTTCTAGTAGAGGAAGAGGTGGTTAGGTTGGCTGCACTGTGGGAGGAAGAGGAGCAGAAGAGTCAGATGATGAAGGAGAAGATGGAGGCTTTGAGCAGTGAGATAGCAGCTCTTTCAGACACAGTCAGAGCCACAGAGGAGCAGCTGAGAGCTGAAGACGTCTCATTCCTGCTCAACTACAAGGCTGCAGTGGACAGAGTCCAGCAGCGCCCCCTGCCAGATGATCCACAGCTGCTCTCAGGAGCTCTGATAGACGAGGCCAAACACCTGGGCAACCTGACCTTCAATATCTGGAACAAGATGAAGGCCATGGTCTCCTACACTCCTCTGGTTCTGGACCCAAACACTGCTCATCCAATATTCATCCTGTCTGAAGATCTGACCAGCATGAGATATGGAGAGAGACAGCAGCTTCCTGATAATCCAGAGAGGTTTGATAATTGCGGCATTGTCCTGGGCTCTGAGGGCTTTAACTCAGGGACTCACAGCTGGGACGTCCAGGTTGGAGACAGTCCAGTCTGGGGGCTGGGTGTGGCAGCAGAGTCTGGACAGAGGAAGGGAGACAAACGGTCTGGATTATGGAGAATAGGGTTCCATGAAGGTAAATACTACGCAGGGTCAACATCAGCTCCATCCACTGTTCTCCCATTCAAGAAGAAGCTCCAGAGGATCAGAGTGGATCTGGACTGGAACAGAGGAGAGCTGTCGTTCTCTGATCCTGATACTAACAGACACATACACACCATCACACACACTTTCACTGAGAGGATGTTTCCTTACTTTAACACTAGGGAGGAACTGAAGATATTACCAGTGAAGGTCTGTGTGACAGTGGAACAGAGCAGCTAGAGATGAACATGATTAGATTCATTATGTTCATGTTTTGAAAGGGCACCTGCTGCCTCATTATTCTCATAATCTTTTCTGTTTATTTTGATAATGATAATAATAATCACAATTAAAGGTAAAAGTTTCTACACCTGTCCTACTGCTGTCTCACTAGTCAGTACGGCTGCCGCTGTGTATTATTTGAAGTACTTTATCCAAACGTGCAGCTTTTACAAGAGTTCTGTCCAGACAGTTTTGAGGGAAAAACACAGGAAAACAAAATAATTCTCAATGGAAAAATGTATGGAAAATTTAAATGGAATGCAGAAGAGAATTTTCTTTTTGTTAATCACTGTCACTCGCAAAAATTTCACGCTACATGCATATCTGTTAGATTGAAATTTAGGAAATCTAGTCGTGGTCGCACGCATGTGACTACTGAAGCAAACAGACCTCCATATTTTGATCTGTGAGCTTCCAAGTGACAGAAAGTCCAAAAAACTGCCACATAGGTTAAATACAGGATAATGATTGATAGACTTTTTTGTTGTTAAGTTTGGCATTTGGATTGTTGTTTCTATTGGCGACCGTTTCACATGTAAAATGATTTTAATTAGTGTCTGATGTTTTTGTGTGATTTGTTTAACTTTTGTCTTTCATACATTCTGTGTCATTTTAAATTGTTGTTTATGATCTTGTAAATGGACTTGTTTGTGTGGAGCCATGAAGTTGTTTTCAAACATTAAAATAAACTGTTAATTACTCAAATGAAATGTTTTTTTGATTTTTCATGCCTACGATGGTTTTGCATTTTCATACTGTATGTATGTATTTAAAGGTGCTGTAAGCGGAATGGTTCTTTTAGCTAACTTCCTGTCAGTTACTGCAGTTAGCAGTCCCCTCGCTCGTCCCTACGTCACCACATTAATGCACTGCTGTCTTCAAGCAGCGGGTTATCTAGCATCATCTCAGATCCATAAGTGTGATAAAACCGGATAAAAAACATTAAAACAGACATTGGGAAGGATTTTTACCTGCTCCGCCATTGTAGGCGCCTAAACATTCACCCATGTGTCGCTCTGGCGTGCACTGGCAGTGAGAACATGAGTGAGACGGGTGTCGGTTTGTAGCGTTCTCTCTTGTGATTGGATAAAAATTTCGGGATCCTCCAATAAGTTTATTTGCAGATTACATGCAGAGCAGCTGACTGAGAGATCGGCTTTATGAAACGCGCACATCATGTAAGTGATCACTGTATGAATAAAGAGCGATTTAACACTTATATTAACATAAATAAACCGCTTACTTCACCTTTAACTACGCTGTGGTTTATATTGTTTTTATCTTTAACTTTTAAATTTTTTAAAACATTTATTAATACATGCCTTTTTAATTCACTCTACACTCTGTGTTCCATGGTGCAGGTGAAGGTAGCTGCTCATAGCTAAAAATACAGTATTCGAAGCGCTTCACTTTTTCCACATTTCGTTCTGTTACAGCCTGGAATAACGCTGGATAAAATTTTGGTTTCCTCAAAATTCTACACATAATACCCCATAATGACAACTTCAAAAAGTTTGTTTGAGATTTTTGCAAATTTATTAAAAATAAAAAAACAAGACTGAGCCATTTTTCTTTGACTCACTTGTCAAAGTCTTGTTAAACCTATTTACAGCCTGGTCCACAAAACCATTTTAGTCTGTATGTTTAGGTCATATCTCCATGACAACACTGAGGGGGGTGAATTTTTTTGGACCACGCTAGTTTTTATTCTTTTGGAGGTTAAAATGTATTGGCGCGATCTCTTGAGTGACAGCTCTCTGCCCGTTGTCCCTCACTTTGCCTCGGAGGTATACGTCAGCTATCTCACTCCCCCCGACGTGAGGCGGAGTAAAAATCTCACAAAATGGCGATGCGCACAAACCAGGATTATTGGATGCCGTGTGAATAACTGAGGTCAGCCCGGATGCTATATCCGTATTATTTACTATCTGGTCAGACCACAAAACAAGCATGAAGTCGAAATAATTGTCTGTAAACCTCCCAGAGGATTGTCTCGAGGCACAGATCTGGGGAATGGTACAGAAACATTTCTGCTGCTTTAAAGGTTCCAATGAGCACAGTGGCCTCCATCATCCGTCAATGGAAGAAGTTTGGAACCACCAGGAGTCTTCCAAAAAATATCTTTAATAAAAAAAGGATTGAGGGAAAGATGAATGCCGCAATGTACAGAGACATGGAAGAAAACCTGCTCCAGAGCGCTCTTGACCTCAGACTGGGGCCACGGTTCATCTTTCAACAGGACAACGACCCTCAGCACACAGCCAAGATATGGAAGGAGTGGCTTCAGGACAGCTCTGTGAATGTCCTAGAGTGGCCCAGCCAGAGCCCACACTTGAATCCCATTGAATATCTCTGGAGGGATCTGAAAATGGCTGTGCACCGACGCTCCCCATCCAACCTGATGGAGCTCCAGAGGTTCTGTAAAGAGGAATGGGTGAAACTGGCCAAATATAGCTTGTGGCCTCATACATTCCTGAACAAAATCTTAAGACCAGGGGAAAATAGCAAAGTATTTGCATTTCACAGTGGTTGATCGTAACCAAGTTTTAAGTAGAGCTTCAAAATGCCATGAGGAGCAAGAGACAAAAAAATTAAGCAATTTATTGAAAACTGAATTTAAACTCAAACAGGCTGTTTATCAGCTGATCAAAAGTTAAAGACCATAGCTTTAAATACTCAAAAACACAAACAAAGACTTTCAAAAAAGGACTCGGTAGTGGGTAGGCCCACACCGTTCTTGTTGATCACCTCACTGATTCGTTTAGGCTTGATGCAAGTGTTTCCAGAACTGGCGTCCGTTTTAGTAGACTTCCCATCCATCCCCAAACGTTCTCAATGGGGTTTAGATCAGGAGAGCACGCAGGATGGTCCAACAGAGCAGCGTCATTCTGCTGAAAGAAGGCCTTGGTCAGGCGGGCGCTGTGAACTGCAGCATTGTCCTGTTGAAAGACCCAGCCATCACTACACAGATGAAGGCCCTCAGTCAAGAGGGATGCTGCTGCAACATCTCCACACAGCCAGCAGCCGTTTGACGCCCCTGCACAACCTGAAGCACCAATGTTCCATTGAAAGAAAAAGCAGCCCAGATCATGATAAAGCCTCCTCCACTGTGCCCCTTAGAAAGCATCTCCACTGGGAGCTCCTTGTCATGCCAGTAGTGTAGGAAGCAAACAGGTCAATCAAGGTTATATTATTTCTCGTCAGAGAATATAACTTTCTTCCACCTTTCAATGTCCCATGTTTGGTGCTCCCTTGCAAAGTCAAAACGGGCAAGTCTGTGGCATGGGAGGAGACGTCTTTGAAGAAGTTTTTGGTTCTTAAAGGCCTTTTCTCACAGGCCTTCATTTGGGTCAAGGATCGGCCTGTGTCTTCACGGACTGCACGTCAGATCCTTCGGCTCAGTGCAGGTGACATTTCTTTGGGTCTACCATTTGACTTTATAGTCCCGTAAAACAATCTATGATCTTTAACTTTTGATCAGGTGATGAAAAGCCTGTTTGATTTCAAATTCAGTTTAAATTCCGTTTTAAATAAATTGCTTAATTAGTTTTTTGTCTGTTGCTACTGATGTCATTTTAAAGCTTTACTTTAAACTTCCAGCGTTATTCCAGGCTGTAACATGACAATGTGGAAAAAGTGAAGCGCTGTGAATACTTTCCATATGAACTGTAAGTGTGTGTTGCCCGCAGACTGTCAGTTTGCATAACCAGCAGTAAAAGGAAGACGGACAAAGCTTCACCAAGAGACACAGCTCCTACAACACTGTGACACTCCACACACTGAAGGTGAGTTTGACTAAAAACACGACTCTAATGGTGCTTTTCCACAGCACATGTAGCTCTACCTGACTCAACTCAACTCAGCTCAACTTTCAGACCACAGTATGATCATGATAAAGCAACTTTTTTCATATACAGTGGCTTGCAAAAGTATTCATACCCCTTGAAATGTTCCACATTTTGTCACGTTACAACCACATACGTACATTTATTTTATTGGGATTTCATGTGATACACCAACACAAAGTGGCGCAACATTGTGAAGTGGAATGAAAATGAAACGTGGTTTTATTTATTTTTTATAAATAAAAAACTGAAAAGTGTGGTGTGCAAAAGTATTCAGCCCCCTGAGTCAATGCTTTGTAGAACCACCTATCGCTGCCATTACAGCTGCAAATCTATTGGAGTATTTCTCTACCATCTTTGCACATCTACAGACTGATATATGTTGTCCATTCTTCTTTGCAAAATAGCTCAAGGTTCAGATTCAGCATCAGATTGGATGGAGAGCGTCTGTCAACAGCAATTTTCAAGTCTTTCTCAATATTCTCAATTGTTTTTAGGTCTAGACTTTGACTGGGCCATTCTAGCACATTATTATTATTATAATAGTGATTTTATAATGATAGAACGCCGGTCCAGTATGGGTGAAGTATTCCCAGGGCCGCCGCTCCCTATACGCAGGGTACGCAGAGTTTGCCCCCCAAAACATTTTTCATTTATTTATTTTTTACAAAGGAAAAAGAGATGATCCGGGGCCCCCCCAAAATTGAGGTTTCTTAAACAATTTCATGATAATCATTACATTCCAAAAATATATATAAATTAGTTATGAACAGGCCCATCGTTGTTTGGGCACACACACACAGACACACACACACACACACACACACACACACACACACACACACACACACACACACACACACACACACACACACACACACACACACACACACACACACACACACACACAGACACACACACACACATACACACACACACACACACACAGACACACACACACACACACACACACACACACACACACACCCCGGATCATACGTCATCAGAGTTTCTGATTTAACCTCTTGCATCAGATTTTCTTGTTCCGACACGCCAAGAGTGACTGCGCATTTCGGTGAGTTTTTCACTACTTTTTATACTTTATACTTACAGAACTTATAAGACATTGACATGAAACGGACGATACAAAACAGCCATTCTTTTCTGTATGAGCCGTTATTAACACTCCTGTTAAAGACAGTTTCACATTATTTACTGCCCCCATGGTATAGGTCTTTGTATTTTCCTCTTTCCACTTCAATACAGTTACTTGGTTTTCTTGCTTTTTCGCTTTTCAGAAACAAGGAAAAGAGATTTACGGCCTAAATATTTCTTAGTTTAATGAACCAAGTAACTCTATCTTTGTTGGTGCCCTGTGGCCATGACATGTGCCGTGCCCTAGCAGTTTATGCTGCTCCCAGGCCCGGATTAACCTCTTAGAGTGCCCCAGGGTGACTTCACATGAAATGCCCCTGTCCAGGGGCGCAACTACCCACTTTCTGGGGGGTATGCGGGCACTTAGCAGGCGCCCCCCCCCCCCGCCCCAATTACAGACTTCCATTTTAAGTTGCATATTAGAGCAGGTGATCGGCTCAACCATGACATGTCTGCCTGCACTGATTCTCCCAAAGTAAAGGGCACAGTGAATAACAGGTTGGTCATCTGAAATAAAACTATACTGGGCATTTAGGTTTTTGTGGCCTCACTAGTGTCAGGCATGCAAACTCATAAAAAGGTGACATGTCCGAAAACACACCCCTTTAGGGGGGTCTGGGGTTTTCCCACCCAGAATTTTTGGTGATTTGAACATGTAAAATAAGCAATTTGGTGAACTCTGGTGAAGAGAATTAAAGACAAAGAAAACTTTTATTTCAGTTCAAATGAATAGTAAAATGAGCCAAACAAGTTAGTCAGCCAACCTCCTTGACTTTACCCATACAACGTGTGTAGGTATTTACTAAGAAAAACGTTAAAAACAGCTCAGAAAAACGGTTAAATTGGAAAAACCAGCTTGTTGATAAAACTATTTTTTCAAGTGAATGAGAGAGAGAAGGCAATAAATAAGATAGAAAAACTTAGAGCCACCAATCTATCGCACCAAATTCCCTTACAATAAACTATTACATACTCTCTCTCTCTCTCTCTCTCTCTCTCTCTCTCTCTCTCTCTCTCTCTCTCTCCTGTAATACTTTATGTGTAGCCTAACTTACACACTATTCAAACCGATCCTGAGTTGTAATGCTTTGGGGGATTCTGAATTGTGATGCTTCGTGGTGCCCCCCCCCCCCCTCCTCAGCCTTGTACATCATACTTAGCAATGCACAACATACTTCAAACACTATACATGTGCATAGGCCCTGCAGCTCACCGCAGAAAACATTTCCTCAGAAACATGTTAGTGAGTCATCAATCACACAGAAAGACAATCGTGGAACTTCCTTGGAATCAGTATTGAGTATTACATTTCTGTTGGTATGTCAGTTTCCGTGTCAGAGCCATCAAGACGCTGGCCGCACATCGCTTGTGTCATTGTGACACGTTAGCCCGCTGATTACTGTAATATAAATAATTATTTGGAACTTCAAAAATTAAAATGCACATGGAACTTCCTTGTCAAAACAGGTCAACCAGGAAACATAGGCCCCACCCCTTTCTCGCGAAAGTGTGTGTGTGTGCGTGTGTCACACACACACACACACACACACACACACACACACACACACACACACACACACACACACTGTCTTTTGTCTGAATTTCGCGAGAAAGGGGTGGGGCCTATGTTTCTTGGTTGACCTGTTTTGACAAGGAAGTTCCACAATTGTCTTTCTGTGTGATTGATGACGTACTAACATGACAGACAGACTACTGTAATATTTTTTTTTCATTTAAAAAAATAAAAAACTGACTGTTTTATTCAAAATATGCCTGTAACACATGAATTGATTGCCATTTCTTATATTTTATTTTCCATGTCGCCCTTTACATAAGAAAATGGGAAAGGAGACAAACAGAAAATATAAAAAATGTGCATTGCGGATGCATTTCGTTTTCTAGTATTATTTTGAAGGCCCATTAGAAACATATTCGTAGAAGAGCTGCACATACTACAACCGACAGGGGCGCAACTACCCACTTTCTGGGGGGTATGCAGGCACTTAGCAGGCGCCCGCCCCAATTACAGACTTCCATTTTAAGTTGCATATTAGAGCAGGTGATCGGCTCAACCATGACATGTCTGCCTGCACTGATTCTCCCAAAGTAAAGGGCACAGTGAATAACAGGTTGGTCATCTGAAATAAAACTATACTGGGCATTTAGGTTTTTGTGGCCTCACTAGTGTCAGGCATGCAAACTCATAAAAAGGTGACATGTCCGAAAACACACCCCTTTAGGGGGGTCTGGGGTTTTCCCACCCAGAATTTTTGGTGATTTGAACATGTAAAATAAGCAATTTGGTGAACTCTGGTGAAGAGAATTAAAGACAAAGAAAACTTTTATTTCAGTTCAAATGAATAGTAAAATGAAACAGACAAGTTAGTCAGCCAACCTCCTTGACTTTACCCATACAACGTGTGTAGGTATTTACTAAGAAAAACGTTAAAAACAGCTCAGAAAAACGGTTAAATTGGAAAAACCAGCTTGTTGATAAAACTATTTTTTCAAGTGAATGAGAGAGAGAAGGCCATAAATAAGATAGAAAAACTTAGAGCCACCAATCTATCGCACCAAATTCCCTTACAATAAACTATTATATACTCTCTCTCTCTCTCTCTCTCTCTCTCTCCTGTAATACTGTATGTGTAGCCTAACTTACACACTATTCAAACCGATCCTGAGTTGTAATGCTTTGGGGGATTCTGAATTGTGATGCTTCGTGGTGCCCCCCCCCACCTTAGCCTTGTACATCATACTTAGCAATGCACAACATACTTCAAACACTATACATGTGCATAGGCCCTGCAGCTCACCGCAGAAAACATTTCCTCAGAAACATGTTAGTGAGTCATCAATCACACAGAAAGACAATCGTGGAACTTCCTTGGAATCAGTATCGAGTATTACATTTCTGTTGGTATGTCAGTTTCCGTGTCAGAGCCATCAAGACGCTGGCCGCACATCGCTTGTGTCATTGTGACACGTTAGCCCGCTGATTACTGTAATATAAATAATTATTTGGAACTTCAAAAATTAAAATGCACATTTTTTATATTTTCTGTTTGTCTCCTTTCCCATTTTCTTATGTAAAGGGCGACATGGAAAATAAAATATAAGAAATGGCAATCAATTCATGTGTTACAGGTATATTTTGAATAAAACAGTCAGTTTTTTATTTTTTTAAATGAAAAAAAAATGTTACAGTAGTCTGTCTGTCATGTTAGTGCGTCATCAATCACACAGAAAGACAGTCGTGGAACTTCCTTGTCAAAACAGGTCAACCAGGAAACATAGGCCCCACCCCTTTCTCGCGAAATTCAGACAAAAGACTGTGTGTGTGTGTGTGTGTGTGTGTGTGTGTGTGTGTGTGTGTTAATTACAGTAATCAGCGGGCTAACGTGTCACAATGACACAAGCGATGTGCGGCCAGCGTCTTGATGGCTCTGACACGGAAACTGACATACCAACAGAAATGTAATACTCGATACTGATTCCAAGGAAGTTCCACGATTGTCTTTCTGTGTGATTGATGACTCACTAACATGTTTCTGAGGAAATGTTTTCTGCGGTGAGCTGCAGGGCCTATGCACATGTATAGTGTTTGAAGTATGTTGTGCATTGCTAAGTATGATGTACAAGGCTGAGGAGGGGGGGGGGGGCACCACAAAGCATCACAATTCAGAACCCCCAAAGCATTACAATTCAGGATCGGTTTGAATAGTGTGTAAGTTAGGCTACACATACAGTATTACAGGAGAGAGAGAGAGAGAGAGAGAGAGAGAGAGAGAGAGAGAGAGAGAGAGAGAGAGTATGTAATAGTTTATTGTAAGGGAATTTGGTGCGATAGATTGGTGGCTCTAAGTTTTTCTATCTTATTTATTGCCTTCTCTCTCTCATTCACTTGAAAAAATAGTTTTATCAACAAGCTGGTTTTTCCAATTTAACCGTTTTTCTGAGCTGTTTTTAACGTTTTTCTTAGTAAATACCTACACACGTTGTATGGGTAAAGTCAAGGAGGTTGGCTGACTAACTTGTTTGGCTCATTTTACTATTCATTTGAACTGAAATAAAAGTTTTCTTTGTCTTTAATTCTCTTCACCAGAGTTCACCAAATTGCTTATTTTACATGTTCAAATCACCAAAAATTCTGGGTGGGAAAACCCCAGACCCCCCTAAAGGGGTGTGTTTTCGGACATGTCACCTTTTTATGAGTTTGCATGCCTGACACTAGTGAGGCCACAAAAACCTAAATGCCCAGTATAGTTTTATTTCTGCTGACCAACCTGTTATTCACTGTGCCCTTTACTTTGGGAGAATCAGTGCAGGCAGACATGTCATGGTTGAGCCGATCACCTGCTCTAATATGCAACTTAAAATGGAAGTCTGTAATTGGGGTGGGGGGGGGGGGCGCCTGCTAAGTGCCTGCATACCCCCCAGAAAGTGGGTAGTTGCGCCCCTGAGTAGAGTTGATTCTGTCTAAAGTGTTTTTATTCAATTAATCGTTAAAGACTTTTCCAGCTCTAGTGACGTGAGGATTTTTGATTAATGGAGCAAATTTATTATAATATAAACCGATTACAACAACAAATATGAGTTTGTCTTCAAGTTGTACTCAGTGATTCTGTAGAACGCTTGTTGTCAAAATCAGCGAAAATCTCCTCACAATCCACTCCCTGTCTTTACTGTGTGTGCTAAAAAAAAAAGTGTTAATACACAGCCTAGGCTCTGTAAATGTGTATATAAACTAGGGAGAAATTGACTATAAAGTATAAAGACTATGAAGGCGACTTGACCTGTTATAAAGCTGAGGCTGGGACATTGCAGTTGAAGGTAATTGTAAAGCATGTCGACGGTCTGTGTGAATGTGGAGAGATGGAAACTGTTTAACTTGTGGTTCTGTTAACCAGTGAATCAGCGATACAGTGGTAGTTTTTATCTGAAAGTAAAACAAAGTTAATGTCACAGACACACAGACACACACAGACACACACAGACACACACACTCACACACACACACACACACACACACACACACACACACACACACACACACACACACACACACACACACACACACACACAGACACACCCCTGATCATTCGTCATCAGAGTTTCTGATTTAATCTCTTATCTCTTCCTCTTGCATCAGATTTTCTTGTTCAGACACGCGAAGAGTGACTGCGCATTTCGGTGAGTTTTTCACTACTTTTTATACTTTATTCTTACAGAACTTATAAGACATTGACATGAAATGAACAATACAAAACAGCCATTCTCTTCTGTATGAGCCGTTATTAACACTCCTGTTAAAGACAGTTTCACATTATTTACTGCCCCCATGGTATAGGTCTTTATTTTCCTCTTTCAACTTCAATACAGTTACTTGGTTTTCTTGCTTTTTCGCTTTTCAGAAACAAGGAAAAGAGATTTACGGCCAAAATATTTCTTAGTTTAATGAACCAAGTAACTCTATCTTTGTTGGTGCCCTCTGGCCATGACATGTGCCAACCCTTTCCCATCAAAATTACGTTCCCAGAGGACTATTCGGCATTCTCAATTACGTTTGACCATTTACGTATTTTGTCCAAAATTACGTTTTTATGAACATATCGCAAACAAGTTCGTTCTCAGCCTAGAGCTGTTCAGGATGCTCAATTACGTTTGGCTACAAAACGTATTGATTACGTTTTAATAAACATATCGCATACATTCGTTCTCAGCCTATTTTTTGCCATTTATTTACCTCTAGGCTTATGTTTGGTTGAAGTGTGCATTGTCTGGTCGGCTGCCTGAACTACAGCGCTGCAGGAAATTAATATGTTCCATAGATATGTTCACATGTTTCTTCATTCATTCATTCATTCATTCAAACAAACTGGTGAAGGCAATCAACGTTCCGACATGGCCACGCCCCCTTTGGGTGGAAAACAAAGCGATTTTGACTATAATGCAAAATTGCGGTCCAAAACAGCACAAAAAGAAAACGATCAGAGATAAATAAGTTAAAATTTAACCGACAGACACAATGTTAAGATCCTTTACAACAACTCTGCCAGCTAGATAACGTTAAATGATTAATTTGATCAATCTAAAACTATGTGTGTCTAGTCTCTCAGCATCAATCTGGCGCAATGATCCGACCCATTGGCCAGAGATATCATGCCCTGATGTATATATTCACCTCACTGAGTCTCTATGTAAGCTGATTACACGTGAACTAATTGTTCGTTACGATAGCAAACTCCCACTGAATGCAGAGCGCAGCCGGGAGCTTCCTGCTGTCATACAGCCCTTCTTTAGGGGAATTTTTGGGGGCATGGCAAAGGAATAAAACCATGATGTTTGTTTTTTACTTTGTAAACCACAAAACAGCTCAGGACATTGCAGATTTGAGCTATAACGCTTATTTTGAATGATCGCGCTGTCTTTGAGTACTGCCACGAGAGTTCTGTCTAGATGACGTATTGCCGACCTGAGGAAGGGTGACGTCAGACGCACGCCCCTCTACAAACCAATCAATGTCGAGGAATGTCACGTGACGCGAAACGAGCCTATAGCGGCAGCCCTGAGCTACGAAGAGCATACATCGTTGTGAGATGATCATTGTTGTTTGTGAGAAATGCAACACAATCGTCACTCAGTAAATGTGCACGATGTAGTTTGATGGTTATCACGAATAAGGAGTTGTAGGCGGCCTTTACAGTTAAATAAGCAGGACAACTACAACCATAATCCCACTTTGCTTGTCTTTTTACCTCTGTATAACCTTGTGGATTAAATTACTTCTATTTTCTTCAGTATTTTACATTAAATGATCTTTGAAGTAAGATATCATTCACAACTTTTTTATATATATATATCTCACCTGCACAATATGTTGCCTTTTAAAAAATGTTTTATATTTTATATTTCTGTGGCCAATGTTCTTTGTTGTTTTTATTGTGCAAATAAATTAAATCTAATCAAAAGCATGGTGGTGAATTGTAGGTGTGTTTAAATGTAAAATTGTACAATCTTCACACTCTCAACATTAGCACCTTTCCAGCAATGTATTCAGTTGGTGTTCTTTACCGCAAGGTTGATTTTATGATCAATTTGAAGGCCCAATATGGAAAATTAAGCTTTTTGTTTGCTCATTTGTTTTCTTGTGGAAATAGTAAACCAAAAGGTGTGTCCTTCAGAGATTATAATACAGAACCCATATGCATAGGCGTTGTTTAAATATACCTGCATGGATGGATGGACTTATAGATGGATAATGTACTTTATTTATTGCCATAGGGAAAGTGTGGCATTGTAGTAGCAGTTATTGTGGATTGTATCAGGAATGACTTTCTGTAGTGGTCAAATAGCTGAAGGTGATGCTGTCCATCATCTTCAGCAGCTTGTGCATTATCATTCTCTCCACAACCAACTGGGCTTAGTAACAGGTTAATAAGGATTTGCTCATGAAGTAGAGTCTGCGCTGTCCCTTCATGCAGTCTGTTGTTTAATTAAATGCCCAGGTTTCTGTAGCCCTCCATCAACTCAACCTCTTCTCCCAGAATGGAGATTTAGCCTAGTCCTCCTGGTCCTCCCAAAATCCATATCCATCTCTCAACCTTGGTTAAATTTAAGAGGTGTGTAGCTCCTACCATGCCCGAACACTACTGTCCACCTGTTCCCTGTCCCTGTAAACTGTCCTGTGAACTGCACACAGAACTGACACACCTTGCATCTGCTGAATCATCTGAATATTTATTTAAAATAGGCCCATGTGAAAGTGACAGGTGCTAATTGAGGGATGTGAAATACAAAGGCAGTTTGAACAAAATAGGCTAGAGTCATTGGAAAAACTGTTATAGAGGGATCTTAACCTTGCAGATTAAATCAGGGCGCTGTCAAGGCTTCCTCGCCCAATGCTACACCACAGGTCCAGCGCGATACATACGTGGAATGTCGCTGCCCGTATGAAAAGAACAAGAATAAATCTCTTATCAATACAGGTGAAACTCGAAAAATTAGAATATCGTGCAAAAGTTCATTTATTTCAGTAATTCAACCTAAATGGTGAAACTAATATATTATATAGACTCATTACATTCAAAGTGAGATATTTCAAGCCTTTATTTGTTATAATTGTGATTATTATGGCTTACAGCTTATGAAAACCCCAAATTCTAAATCTCAGAAAATTTGAATATTACATAAAATCAATAAAAAAAGGATTTTAAATACAGAAATGTCGGCCCTCTATAAAGTATAATCATGCATATGTACTAAGTACTTGGTTTGGGCCCCCTTTGCACAAATTATTGCCTAAATGCGGTGTGGCATGGATGTAAGTAAGTAAGTAAGTAAGTAAGCTTTTATTTATATAGCGCCCTTCACAGACCAGGGTCACAAGGCGCTTCACAATGCGCTTCCAAAGGATGCTATCTGTCTGTGGCACTGCTGAGGTGTTATGGAAGCCCAGGTTGCTTTGATAGTGGCCTTCAGCTCCTCTGTATTGTTGGGTCTGGTGTGTATCATCTTCCTCTTGACAATAGTCCATAGTTTCTCTATTGGGTTCAGGTCAGGAGAGTTGTCTGGCCAATCAACACAGTAATACCATGGTCAGTCAACCAGTTACTTGTGGTTTTGGCACTGTGGACAGGTGTCAAGTCTTGCTGGAAAAAGTAATTCAGCATCTCCATAAAGCTTGTCAACAGACAGAAGCATGAAGTGCTCTAAAATCTCCTGGTAGACAGCTGGTGGTGACTTTGGACTTGATAACACAGTGGACCAACACCATCAGATGACATGGTGCCTCAAATCATCACTGACTGTTGAAACTTGACAGTGGTCTTCAAGCCCCATGGATTTTGTGCCCCTCCACTCTTCCTTTAGACTGTGGAACCTTGATTTCCAAATGAAACGCAACATTTAATTTGGATCAGTGATGATTTGAGGTATCATGTCATCCGCTGCTGTTGGTCCACTGTGTTATCAAGTCCAAAGTCACCACAGCCATCTACCAGAAGATTTTGGAGCACTTCATGCTTCTGTCTGTTGACAAGCTTTATGGTGATGACAATTTCCATTTCCAGCTAGACTTGGCACCTGCCCACGGTACCATAAACCACTGGTAACTGGTTGACTGACCATGGTATTACTCTGCATGAATGGCCAGACAACTCTCCTGACCTGAACTCCATAGAGAAACTATGGACTATTGTCAAGAGGAAGATGATACACACCAGACCCAACGATACAGAGGAGCTGAAGGCCACATCAAAGCTTTATTTAACCAGGAAAGTCCCATTGAGATTAAAAACCTCTTTTTCAAGGGAGTCCTGGCCAAGAGGCAGCAACAAGTTACATGTTCACTCACAATAATACACTCACAACATATAGAGGCAATATTTAGGCAATAATTCATGCAAAAGGGGCCCAAACCAAGTACTTAGTACATATGCATGATTATACTTTCTAGAGGGCCGACAGTTCTGTATTTAAAATCCTTTTTTTATTGATTTTATGTAATATTCTAATTTTCTGAGATTTTGAATTTGGGGTTTTTATAAACTGTAAGCCATAATAATCACAATTATAAAAAATAAAGGCTTCACATATCTCACTTTGTATGTAATGAGTCTGTATAAGATATTATCTTCACCTATAAAGTTGAATTACTGAAATAAATGAACTTTTGCACGATATTCAAATTTCACCTGTATATCATGCCAAGTGTGTGGTGGACAAACCGCCGTCAAGACCACTTACCATTAAGACAGGGGACAATATACTGAGTCAACTGCATATGCAGAAAATAATAAACACTGCCACACCACACCGCAAACACTGATTAAGCACTGTTCATAAGACTGCCTAAAATTCTACCTTTTTAAGGTCAAAATCATGAATAAAGCAATCTTTAAACTACTCCCATTTGAGTAACTGGCCTACTCCTTCCAAATACTTTCAGTTGCAGGATTCACATTCAATATGCACCTAGTTTTATATTATGTGTAGGCTATGCACAATTTATAGCAACATTTAATATCATTAACTAAAAGAAAACAACCAAATCCCTGTCAGGGTAGGCTACAAGATGTGACACACGCACGCACGCACGCACGCACACACACACACACACACACACACACACACACACGCATTGTAGAGTACTGCTTTAGTAAGTTCAAGAAGCCTATTCAATGAAATTTTAAACTGTACATTTAATTGTTTTATAATTTCATGTATAATCCGCCACATATTTGATCAGAAACTTTAAATTATACAACCACAAAGGCTATAAAACACATTTTTCTTACAGAAATAGTTTCCCTAGCCTACATGCTTTAAGGTTTAGGGTAGGCCTATAAAGAATGTGTTCAATTCAAGTTATTTTATTAATTTTTTGGTAGTGCAGCATGTTTCTGTAAGTGGTTCCATTATTCCTAAGGGCCCTTATGATGTTTCTGTGTGGAAACGGGGACGTTTCGGAGGAGGGGAATAATGTAACCTACTTCCTGTTAAGTTTTTTTTATTATGATGGGGCAGAACGGAAGTGTCAGCCGTGTGAACATGTCTGACTTGTGGTTTTACGGCGGAGGCCCTGAATTGTAAATGGAATGCGCCCTGAATCGGCAGACACTCTGATAGGAGTCGAACGGGTCCACCCAGCCCTAAAAAGGATGATGGGAAATGTAGGATTACATAGCAACGGTGGTAAATACGTCAGCAAACTAACCAAATAGAGATCAAATACTCCCAATTACCGAATATAATGATATTCTGATGTATTTCTCGCTAGATATGTTTTCAAAACATATGTTTATGCACTTACTAGCTGAAGTGTGACGTATTTGTGTCACCATGATAACCCTTGACTTCAAAAATTTGCTCTGGGAAAAAAAACTCGGCGGCGGGTGGAGGGAGGGAGGGAGCGCTCTTGTCAGCTGTGTGTGTGTGTGCTATCTTTGATTGTGTCCAGTTGATCAACAGCTTGGCACGTAGCCTATTTGTGTACCGAACATTTCTTGAGAATTAGCCTATCAGACTTCAGACAGATCATATGAATTCGCTATATCAAGATTATGAAAATAAAGTACATAGGTCTCGCTAGAAATCTTTTTAGCTCAGGGCTGCCGATAGGCTCGTTTAGCATTCCTCGATACTGATTGGTTTGTAGAGGGGCGTGCGTCTGACGTCACCCTATTTTCCCTGCAGCCCTGTGTAGTTCCGTAGTCTAGTTTAACGTTATCTAGCTGGCAGAGTAGTTGTAAAGGATCTTAACATTGTGTCTGTCGGTCAAATTGTAACTTATTTACCTCTGATCGTTTTCTTTTTGTGCTGTTTTGGACCGCAATTTTTTGCATTATAGTCAAAATCGCTTTGTTTTCCACCCAAAGGGGGCGTGGCCATGTCGGAACGTCGATTTCCTGTTTGAATGAATGAATGAAGAAACATGTGAACATATCTATGGAACATATTAATTTCCTGCAGCGCTGTAGTTCAGGCAGCCGCCCAGACAATGCACACTTCAACCAAACATAATCCTAGAGGTAAATAAATGGCAAAAAATAGGCTGAGAACGAATGTATGCGATATGTTTATTAAAACGTAATCAATACGTTTTGTAGCCAAACGTAATTGAGCATCCTGAACAGCTCTAGGCTGAGAACGAACTTGTTTGCGATATGTTCATAAAAACGTAATTTCGGACAAAATACGTAAATGGTCAAACGTAATTGAGAATGCCGAATAGTCCTCTGGGAACGTAATTTTGATGAGAAAGGGTTGCTACACAATACACTAAGGAATGTTGCCCTACTCTATAGCCAACTTCTACAAAGTAACTTACTGATAATAACCTTTAACAGTGTAAAATTAGCCATCACTGATAGCAGCCAAATGTACTGTCTAATATGTTTCTTTGTTAACCTGCTTCCTACGGGCACTGCAATAGTTTAATTTAATTTAAATGTTTTACTTCTTTTCATTCGCTTTTAAATGTCTTCTAATGTGTTTTATGTATTTTAATCTTGCCCCTGTAAAGCACTTTGAATGGCCTTGTGTCTGAATTGGGCTATAGCAGGGGTGTCCAAACTATGGCCCGTTGCATTTCTTAGTTAACCCACTAGTGCAGGGGTGTCAAACACTGATTGATTTGCCCGTGGCACATTTTAAAAATATAATGTAATATGGCGCTTTTAATTTTTAAATAATTAAAATTTCACTTTAAAAACTTTTAAAAAATCTCCCGGGGGGGCATACCCCTGACCCCCCTAGGAGGATCGGGACCTCGGCTGGATACTATTTTCACCCTGCTGGACATTGGATGCAAAGGCAGAAAACACTGGGTGTATCATTGGCATATAAACAAGAGGGGAAATGTGTCTGTTTAATGTGCAAGTAAAGTGTTGCCGTGAAGAAGGATTACAATTTATGAAGACAGTACACTATGAAACTAAACATCAGAGCAGCTATGTCCTGATAAATGTGTTATTTTTGCAAAGTGGCCCGGCCCTTCGTAGATTTTTCTGTGTGTGGCCCTCAGTGAAAAAAGTTTGGACACCCCTGGGCTATAGAAATAAACTTGCCTTGCCTTAAAGAGAATCAAAAGTTGGTTGATGAAAACAGAAAAATTAAAATGTCCTCTGATCTTCACAGGTGAGCAATGGCGGATAATCAAATGACACTTCGGGTTCTAACAGTTCTTGAACAGTTGCTAGAAGAGGAATTCATGGTGTTCAAGTGGCAACTGAAACTCCTGGAAAAGATCCCACCGTACAAACTGGAGCGTGCAACCAGGCATGAGACAGTGACTCTGATGGTTCAACATTACCCACAGGAGGTAGTGCAGGTGACCACTAAGTGTCTGAGCAGTTTGAAGAGGGATGACCTGGTACTGGTTCTGAATCCACCCATAGGTAAGACCCTCACACACTAAACCACGTCATGTTCACACTGAATTAATACAAAAAGGTTAATTTAGTCTAACTTGATAAATTAACTTAAATGTTCATGTAAACAGACTGTCGCGGCAATTAAATACCAGTTTGTCTAGTTAGGATGAGAGTTGGCAATAAATACCAGTTTGTCTAGTTAGGATGAGAGTTGGCAATGAATTACCAGTTGGCAGACACACTGTTCAAGTATAATAGAAAGATATTTACTGCTCCTCCATAAAGCCTCGCCGGAGCCCAACATTCATGACGGGACACCAAACTGAAGTTTGTTCCTGTTTCCATCAGAGAGTGTTTTTAAATCCTCCCGACCCTCCACAGCCAAAGAGTGAGCCTCTGCTAGACCCTCCACAGCCAAAGACTGAGCCTCTGTTAGACCCTCCACAGCCAAACAGTGAGCCTCCTTTAGACCCTCCACAGCCAAATAATGCGCCTCCGTTTACCATAGGCCTAAATTAATTTGCTTACAAACTGCCAGCATTACTTCCTCGTCGCAAAGTGATAGGGAACTCTGCAAACTGATTGGACATCATAGCAGTTATGTATACGCTCATTATACAACAGTTAAGAACCAATCAGATCAATCGATTTAAGCCACCCGTTTTATAGATATATATATACATGTACAAACACACAACATTAATTTCCATCACATGTGTGTGTGTGTGTGTGTGTGTGTGTAAGAGAAACCCCGCCCACCTTACCTGCATTCAGTACACAGACACTACCTACTATCATGTCTCTCCCTCTGTCCTAAAAATAGCTTCAGTGCAACACTAAATCCTACAGAACTGGTCTGCCCGCATCATTACTCACACAAACTGATCTGAACACGTCACCCCCCAGTGGAATTCAACTACACGGCTCCCTGTACATAACTATCGGTTACAACAATCTGCAGCTCATATACAAAGCCCTCCACCACATTTCCCTCAAAACCACCTGGTCTTACTGGCCTACTCTCTATAACTAACACTCTAACTGTCTAACTACCTCTTGGAATGCTTAGAATCTTTTTTAATTGTTTATTTTATTTTATTTATGACATGTAAGGTGACTGAGTGTGCTGAATGGAATCCTAAAATAAAATGTATTATTATTATTATTATTATTATGGGGGCGGTACCTGATAAGCCTTTGGCTTCTTCCGTCTCCCTTCGGACAACACAAAGTATGATGTATGAATATTTTCAAGAGAAAATTGTGTATTGTGTGGAATTGTCCGAAAGAATAATAAATAAATAAATAAAAATTATTATTATTATTATTATTATTATTATTATTATTATTATTATTTATAATCTTTTGAATGTTGAAACTCCGTCTCTAATATTTCCAGATAAAATCAAGATTGTAGAAACATTCTTCATGATTTTTACTTCCTTCTTCCTGCACAGCTTTGCCCCTTTGTGTGAACATGATGCGTTCAGGAACGTGTTACGCTTGTATCATCAACTGAAAGATTCTGACCAAAATAAGCCCTTAGCCGCTCCACTAAGAGAGAGAGAGTTTTCATTTTGCAAACAGAACACACACACACCTGACCACAAGACACCAAACAACACACACACATATAATGCACACAATGCAAATATTATACAAACATGATGCAGACGTTACACACACCCTTTCCAGGAGCATTTCCAGACAGTTTGGAAGCAGCAAGGAGACGAGAAAGTTAAACTAAACGTTACACCAGCTTGTTTGTTACCATGCCTACCAGCATCCATTAGTATACACACCCTTTCTTCACCTCCTTCTCATCCTCCCTTTTCCCCTCTTCTCCGGTGAATGACGGACAGAATAAGAAGTTGGTAGGAAGGTAGGGGAGCCACGCCTGACTGTACTGAGTTTTTTTCTGTCTGCTCTGTTTTCAGCTGCACCCACAGACAAAATGGCTTCCAGATCAGAGGAAGATTTCTGCTGTCCAGTCTGTAAAGACGTCTTTAGAGATCCTGTTGTTCTGTCGTGTAGCCACAGCTTCTGTAAAGAATGTCTGAAGAACTGGTGGAGAGAGAAATCAACACGTGAGTGTCCAGTTTGTAAGAGAATATCTTCAATGGATTCACCTCCCCGCAACTTAGCCTTAAAGAACCTGTGTGAGGCCTTCTCACTGGAGAGAGATCAGAAAGCTTCAGAGCCTCTCTCGCCTCCTGACTTTGCTTTAAAGAACAAGTGTGAGAGTTTCTCAGAGGCTCTCTGCAGTCTGCACTCTGAGAAACTCAAACTCTTCTGTCTGGACCATCAGCAGCCAGTTTGTCTCGTCTGCATAGGTTCAGAGAAACACAGCGGCCACAGATTCAAACCCATCGATGAAGCTGCACCACAACACAAGAAGAAACTAAAGGAAACTCTGGAGCCCTTAAAGAAGAAGCTAAAGCTTTTTAAACGAGTTAAAGTGAATTCTGATCAAACAGCAGAACACATAAAGGTCCAGGCCCGACGCACAGAGACGCAGATTAAGGATAAGTTTAAGAAGCTTCACCAGTTTCTAGAAGAGGAAGAGGAGGCCAGGTTGGCTGCACTGAGGGAGGAAGTGGAGCAGAAGAGTCAGATGATGAAGGAGAAGATGGAGGCTCTGAGCAGAGAGATAGCAGCTCTTTCAGACACAGTCAGAGCCACAGAGGAGCAGCTGAGAGCTGAAGACGTCTCATTCCTGCTCAACTACAAGGCTGCAGTGGACAGAGTCCAGCAGCGCCCCCTGCCAGATGATCCACAGCTGCTCTCAGGAGCTCTGATAGACGAGGCCAAACACCTGGGCAACCTGACCTTCAACATCTGGAACAAGATGAAGAACATGGTCTCCTACACTCCTCTGGTTCTGGACCCAAACACTGCTGGTACATGGCTCATCCTGTCTGAAGATCTGACCAGTGTGAGAGGAGAAAAAGAAGAAGAATCAGAAGAAGAAGAAGAATCAGAAGGAGAAAAAGAAGAAGAATCAGAAGAAGAAGAAGAATCAGAAGAAGAAGAAGAAGAAGAAAAAGAAGAGCAGCTTCCTGATAATCCAGAGAGGTTTGATTACTGCTCTGTCCTGGGCTCTGAGGGCTTTAACTCAGGGACTCACAGCTGGGACGTCCAGGTTGGAGACAGTCCAGAGTGGGGACTGGGTGTGTTAAATGAGTCTGGCCAGAGGAAGGGAAACGAAGAGTCTGAATCCTGGAGAATAGGGTTCTGTGCAGGTGCATACTCAGCATGGTCACCATCAGGTCCATTCACTCTTCTCCCATTTCAGAAGAAGCTCCAGAGGATCAGAGTGGATCTGGACTGGAACAGAGGAAAACTGTCGTTCTCTGATCCTGATACTAAGACACACATACACACCATCACACACACTTTCACTGAGAGGATGTTTCCATACTTTAGCCCTGGGGATGAACTCCCTCTGAAGATATTACCAATGAAGGTCTGTGTGACAGTGGAACAGAGCAGTTAGAGATAAATATGATGATTACATGTTTTAAAGGTAAAAGTCTCTGGATTTTCCTTCTTTATTTGAAGAACTTTAAAATAATGTTTCTCCATAAAAATGTTGGCACGTAACTATCACACACACACAAAAAATACGTCAAAATTTGCGGCTTTGATAAGAGTTTTGCCAGACAGTTTTTGGGAAAACTTCCAACGAGTTCCTACGTTTTTTGATGTTTACAACTTGTGCTTCTCACGGTGTGATGATTTTGACGATTGGACAAACGGTCTGCGAGTTAGAAGCAGCAGTTTGAGAGAAAGTTTGAGAGAAATTAAGTCTGTGACAGATCTTAAGAGTTAACTACAATTCACTGTATGTTAGGGTTTTATCATTTTATCATTATATCATTTTATCATATTATCTAATGGCATGTTTTCTCCTTTATTGCTGTTTATTCATTCTATATTTTGCATTCATTATCTAAAAGGTGCTACGAGGAACTTTTAAATATTTCTGAAAAATTAATGAGGTATACTCACACATAATATCACGTAATCTTCAATGGAGCCATTCTACATCGCTGTCTAAATGTTTAATGTCTAATCTTGAATCTTGATGTATTTTCTTGGTTTTCACTATCTCTTAAATGCAATTTCTAATGTCTAATATGTATTTTCTGCCCCTGTAAAGCACTTTGAATGGCCTTGTGTCTGAATTGTGCTATAGAAATAAACTTGCCTTGTGCCTTGAATCATCCAAATAACATGTAAAATATTTGTAGTTTATACAATAAAGTACAGTTGATTCTGTCTAATGTGTTTTTATTTAATTTCATAATTAAAGACTTTTACAGCTCTAGTGACGTGAGGATTTTTGATTAATGGAGCTCATTCATTATAATATTAACCGATTTAA
>OX442358.1:31771538-31791538 GCA_949357725.1 Hyperoplus immaculatus | reverse complement strand
AAACACTGGAACAGAAGACAATATGGACATAATGAACTGGAAGAGGATGTTAGAAAATTAAGAATGCAACACGCAAGGTGTCTTTAAAGGTGGAGTCAGTGATTCTGGAGAACGCTTGTGGTCAAAATCACTTTCTGTCAAAATCAGTGATTATCTCCTCATGATCCACTACCTGTCTGTACTGAGTGAATATCTCCTCATGATCCACTACCTGTCTGTACTGAGTGAATATCTCCTCATGATCCACTACCTGTCTGTACTGAGTGAATATCTCCTCATGATCCACTACCTGTCTGTACTGAGTGAATATCTCCTCATGATCCGCTACCTGTCTGTACTGAGTGAATATCTCCTCATGATCCACTGTCTGTACTGTCTGTGCGCTGTAAAAAAAAATCCAGTCTTTATACACAGCCTAGGCTCTGTAAACCTGTATGTAAACAAAGGGGGCCCACAGTAGCTAGTAACATACCAGTTTACAGAGCCTAGGCTGTGTATTAACACCACACACAGTACAGACAGGTAGTGGATCATGAGGAGATATTCACTGACTTTGACAAAGTGACTTTGACAACAAGCGTTCTCCAGAATCACTGACTCCACCTGGTAATAAGAAGCTTTTAACTTGTGTCATTCAAACAAGCATTAAACATTAACATTACTGATGCAGCAGCCTACTGTACACTATCAGTCTATACAACCAGCAATAAAACTGAACTTTGGACTGAAACACACCTTGGCATTACATGTGCAGCAACAGCATTCAGTCCAAGACGGACAGACGGACAAAACTTCACCAAGAGACACAGACACGACTGCGGACACTCCACACACTGACGGTGAGTTTGATTAAAAACAGAACGCAGAGAGAAAGTTAATCTGGTAACGCTTTATAATAAGAAACACAAAAAAGAGTAGTGACTGTTCCAAAAAACAACCCTTTTTTTAACAGTAACTACTCTTGTTTGTCTTAAATCAGTCTTTTTCCGTCTTGACTAGGGATTTAAATGACTAGTCAGTTAAATGTTTAAACATTCGCTGCCTCAGTACTCGGTACCAGAAATACTAGTCGGTTAGTAATTTATTGGCGGTCACGTGGACTTGAACATAAAATGTGTTTGACTTAACCTGTGTGTATAGGCCTGTATGTGTGGTCTAGTAAAAGAGAGAGACAGAGAGGTAGAGAGACAGAGAGGTAGAGAGAGAGAGAGAGACAGAGAGAGAGAGAGGTAGAGAAAGAGATGTAGAGAGAGACAGAGAGACAAAGAGAGAGAGAGAAGCAAAGCAAAAAGCTTTTCTTGACCTCTGCCTAAAGGCACGCTGTGATGACTCGTTGGTCAGCCATTTTTTTTCTGAAGCTGGGCTCCTAAAGCATTTACATTGTGCTTGGTTTTCTCACTGTTTTTTTAGGAGATTAGTCGACTAGTTTAAATTAAAATCTCCGTTAAACGTTGGGGAAATAAGTTGCTACGTAGATCCGTAGTATTGACACATACATTATATTTTAAAATGACGTGTAAAATGACCTTTGAACATCATAAACGTTGCTGTTGTGTAAGCCTGCTATATCAGTCTACATAACCAGCAATAAAACTGTACTTTAGACACACTAAAAACAGGACTGAGGGAGAGATAATCTTACGCTGCACTCACACTATGCACCTGGCTACTTATTGCTTTTTTTATTTTTTATTTAACCAGGAGAATTCTCACTAGGCCTTCGTATCCTGTTTGGTTACGTCTAAAGTCGTTGGTTGACCAGTGCTCCTGCTCCGTACACTTCCTTGGCCCTGGCCCGGTTGTAAGAGGCCATTTGTACGGATGGAAATGCACATGTACGAGCACAGAGCATTGACGGCATCTTATCGTCAATTTATATGGGACTGTTCCTAGCAACCCAACATGTCCATGCGCACAACAGACATTTAAAAAATATCGCCAAAGGGTTCACTGAGGTGGCATGTTTGCTGCAAATTTGTCTGTTTGAAAATATTAAAAAACAATCGGATACAAGTACGGTCTAAAATCCAAACCTGTATGTATTAAGACATAGTGACATATTGGCAAGAAGCAATGGAGCCTAAGCCCGGGTCTTTAGCAGTTTGAGTGCAGGCTGATAGCTAGACAGACAGACAGACGGACGGACGGACGGACGGACGGACAGATAGATAGATAGATAGATAGATAGATAGATAGATAGGGCAGAGAGGAGGGGGCTCCACCCTTCCCCGTCTCCCCTGGATCCCGCAGGTCATCACCAAGCCGACCTCTCTCTCCTCGTTTCTCTCCTACAACCACCCTTTCTCCATCCTCTCCTGATCTGGGATTTAAAGAAATCATATGTACCCCCAGCAGTCAACGTCCCCCTCAACTCGCCAATCTAAGCCACAGTGCCCGGCTCTTCACCCCTCCACGCACACTCCCTCTGATCCCACCGCGACGTCATCGTCATCAGGCTAGGGAGACTGATGATGTCAGCACTTGTTGATATGTGCCGGGCCGCGGCTACACAGTTAACGCCTACGACTCACAGGATAAGCTGGGGCCCTGTTTCTCAAAGCGTATCTCAAGTAACAGGAAACTCTTAAATCCTGTAAATGTATCAAATCTGATAAGCATTCCTCTTCAGCCACAGTGTGCTGAAATAAATCGGGCTGACAATGCTTCGAACACACTAAATTTAGCTTTATTAAACATCAGATCCTTGGCAGGTAAAACATTTTTAATTAATGATCTTATTACTAGGCACAATCTTAATTTTATGTTTTTAACTGAAACTTGGTTAGACCAAGATAACAGCTCAGCTGTTCTCATAGAGTCCGCCCCCGCAAATTACAATTTTGTGAGTGAATCCAGAGTGCATAAAAAAGGAGGGGGGGTTGCTATTCTGTTTAAAGAATCTCTACAATGCAAAAAGATGTCTTATGGAAATTTTTATTCATTTGAGTATGTGGCTCTACAGTTAAATTCAGCCTCTAGAGCTATTTTCATCAATATCTACCGGCCACCACAATACAATGCAAGCTTTTTTGATGAACTTACTGAACTGCTGTCTGTAATCTGTACTGAGTTTGACTGTGTATTAATCGTCGGAGATTTCAATATTCATACTGACAAACCAGAGGACAGATGTGCGAAATAACTGTGCTGTGTCCTTGACAACTTTGGACTAAATCAGCATGTTGACAAACCAACTCATAACAAAGGGCACACGCTGGACCTTATCATTTCCAGAGGAATGAACATTTCAGACGTAACAGTGGCAGATATGGGTCCCCTCACGGACCATTCCTGTTTATTTTTTGAGAGTAAAATGTCTGTGCACACAATTGATCAATCAAAAGTAATCAAAAAGCGGTATATTACAGAAAATACCAGTGAAACATTCATTCAAGCATTTCTTCGATACCACCCCTCCCCTGTAACTCAGTTAAGGAGCTCTTAGACAACTTTAACGGCAAACTTACAAGTGTTATAGATGCTATTGCGCCCACTAAGATGAAGGCTGTCTCTGGTAAGAAAAGATCTCCTTGGAGAAATGCCCCGCAGGTCAGAATAGAAAGAAGAGAGTGCCGTAAAGCAGAATGCAGGTGGCGAAAAACAAATCTCCAGGTTCATTATGACATATTCAAAGAGAAACTGTGCACGTTTAACTCAGAACTGAGAAATGCAAGGCATTCTTTCTTTTCTGACATCATCACCAAAAACAACAACAATGCACGTGCCCTGTTTGCTACTGTCGACAGATTAACAAACCCTCCTGTGCCAGTAGCGTCTGAGCATCTTTCCACGAGGGCCTGCAATGAATTTGCCTCCTTCTTTACTGAGACAATTCACAACATTAGACAAGCTGTCACTGCATCAATACCAAGTTCAACATATGTGTTCCCTCTTAAAATCAATTCAAATGCAATGACAGAATTTTATCTTATAAACCACAAAAACCTGGAGGACATTATACAACACCTGAACTCCTCATCCTGTTGCCTTGACATTCTGCCCACAGGCTTCTTTAAAACAGTTTTTAGCTGTATGGCCTCAGATGTTCTACAAATTGTCAACATGTCCCTTCAGACAGGTGTATTCCCACAGGCCCTGAAAACAGCAGTCATCAAGCCACTCCTAAAAAAGAACAATCTAGATACATCACTCATGAAAAATTATAGGCCCATATCTAACCTACCATTTTTAAGTAAAATCATTGAAAAAGCTGTTTATCAACAGCTAAATAAGTACTTAGCAATGAATAACTGCTTTGATGTCACCACAGCACTGAGACTGCTCTGGTTAAAGAGGACCTATGATGCTTTTTGACTTTTATGACCTATAAACGTTGTTATGATGATTCATAGTCATGCTTAACCATACTAAATTATCAAATAATGACTTACATGCATTTCGACATATTCCCTGCTGACCGTCTGGGGTGTCTGTGCAGAGCACTAAACACTATTCTAGCCAGTCGAGAAGTCACGTGTTCAAAGCGGTCAACCCTTTCATAATTTGTGAAGTCGCATAAAACTTTGTGACGTCTCCACGCGGATGTTTCCATGTATGGTAATGCTGTCACTTCCCTGTTCGCGTCTGCCTCGCGTCTGCCTCGCGCCCTTATAGGTCCATGCTCGCGCTTCCCGCCACTGAAAGTGTTCTGGAAGGAAGGTAACCAATCACAACGGAGTGGGGTTTGCAGGAGGGGGAGAGGGGAGCGGAGATGGCCGAAGCACAGGCGGAGGGAGCCGAAGCACACACACTCAAGTGTTGACAGGATGTGCTGGATCGCCAAAATAAGAGAAAGAGCTTCCCGAAAATCTACATAGTTTTTTGTGATGTGATTCGTGTCAGGTTGCTCTATAGCAGTGTAAAACAAGAAATTAAGACCAGAAAAGTAGCATAATAGGTCCTCTTTAAGGTCCTTAATGACATCCACTTAAACACAGACAGTGGCAAAAGTTCTGTCTTAGTTTTACTGGATCTCAGTGCCGCTTTTGACACAGTTGACCACAGCATATTACTAGATCGACTAGCAAACTGGGTTGGACTTTCTGGAACTGTATTAAGCTGGTTTGAATCCTACTTAAAGGATAGAGACTACTATGTGTCAATAGGCAATTTCACATCTGAGTGGACAAATATTGAATGCGGGGTCCCCCAAGGTTCCATTCTTGGCCCTCTTCTATTTAACATCTACATGCTCCCACTAGCTCAGATTATGAATAAGAACAAATTGTGCTACCATAATTATGCAGACGACACACAAATTTACATAACCATATCACCAGGAGACTACAGTCCGATACAGGCACTGAGTAAGTGCATTGAACAAATCAATGATTGGATGTGCCAAAATTTCCTTCAATTAAACAACGATAAAACTGAAGTAATTGTCTTTGGTGCCAAAGATGAACAATTAAAAGTCAGCGCACAACTTATATCCATTATGTTAGAAACCACACCCCAAGCCAGAAATCTTGGTGTTGTTATAGACTCCGACTTGAATTTCAAGAAACACATAAAATCAATTAATAAATCAGCATACTACCACCTAAAAAACATATCAAGAATTAAAGGGCTTATGTCTCAGCAAGATTTAGAAAAACTTGTCCATGCATTTATCTTTAGTAGACTTGACTACTGTAACAGTGTCCTTGCTGGCCTTCCAAAAAAATCAATCAGACAGCTTCAGCTAATTCAGAACGCTGCTGCTCGAGTCCTCACTAGGACCAAAAAAGTAGATCACATTACCCCAGTTCTGAGGTCTTTACACTGGCTTCCAGTCACTCAAAGAATTGATTTCAAAATACTGATGTTGGTTTATAAAGCACTAAATGGTTTAGGGCCAAAATACATTACTGATCTGCTGATACGTTATGAACCGTCCAGAGCCCTTAGGTCGTCTGGGACAGGTCTACTTACAGTCCTTAGAGTTAGGACTAAACAAGGAGAAGCAGCTTTTAGTTATTATGCACCAAATCTCTGGAACAAACTCCCAGAGAACTTGAGGTCTGCTGCAACTCTCAGTTCTTTTAAATCGAGTCTGAAGACTTTTTTGTTTCCATTTTAACCTGCAATTTTCATTTTATTTGCTTCTTTTATTTGTTTTTAAATGTTTTTAAATCGAGTTTTCATTTTTTTTATTTGCTTCTTTTATTCGCTTTTAAATGTTTTATAATGTGTTTTATGTATTCTAATCTTGCCCCTGTAAAGCACTTTGAGTGGCCTTGTGTCTGAATTGTGCTATATAAATAAACTTGCCTTGCCTTGCCTTGCCTATAGATAGATAGAGAGGGGGAGGAGGGAGGGGGAATCATGCTTAAAGATCACTATTATGCTTTTTCAATTTTTCTGACCTATACATGCTGTCATAATGTTACACAGTCATGCTAAATGATACCAAAGTGTCAGATAATGATGTTCATGCATTTTAGACAAATTCACTGCCCGGATCCACCAGGCCCAGTGTCAGTGATTCCTTATTTAAACTTAGACGTTGCTGTTGCGAAAGCCTTCTACACACTATCAATCTACATAACTAGTGATCAAACTGCACTTTGGACTGAAACAAACTCTTGTCTTACATGTTACAAGCTTCACCAAGAGACACAGATATTCATCTTCAGACCAAAGTAACAACTTCCTCTGAGTGAGTCCAGCTCCTACAACACTGTGACACTCCACACACTGAAGGTGAGTTTGACTAAAAACACGACTAAATTAATCCAAGAGAAGTTGGTAGAAGAGGGGTCGGAGCGGTGTTTGGTGTTTTGTGCCCCCAACAGAGCCTTCAAGGCAGCTCCGTCCACAAAACACCATCGAGCGAAGGGAGCCACGCCTGACTCTACTTTCTGTCTGCTCTGTTTTCAGCTGCACTCACAGACAAAATGGCTTCCAGATCAGAGGAGGATTTCTGCTGTCCGGTCTGTACAGACGTCTTTAGAGATCCTGTTGTTCTGTCGTGTAGCCACAGCTTCTGTAAAGAATGTCTGAAGAGCTGGTGGAGAGAGAAACCAACTCAGGAGTGTCCAGTTTGTAAGAGAAGATCTTCGAGGGATGAACCACCTCGCAACTTAGCCTTAAAGAACCTGTGTGAGGCCTTCTTACTGGAGAGAGATCAGAAAGCTTCAGAGCCTCTCTCGCCTCCTGACTTTGCTTTAAAGAACAGTGAGAGTTTCTCAGAGGCTCTCTGCAGTCTGCACTCTGAGAAACTCAAACTCTTCTGTCTGGACCATCAGCAGCCAGTTTGTCTCGTCTGCAGAGATTCAGTCAAACACAGACGCCACAGATTCAAACCCATCGATGAAGCTGCACCACAACACAAGAAGAAACTTGAGGAAACTCTGGAGCCCTTAAAGGAGAAGTTAAAGCTTTTTGAACAAGTTAAAGTGAAGTTTGATCAAACAGCAAAACACATAAAGGTCGAGGCCCGACGCACAGAGACGCAGATTCAGGATCAGTTTAAGAAGCTTCACCAGTTTCTAGTAGAAGAAGAGGTGGTTAGGTTGGCTGCACTGTGGGAGGAAGAGGAGCAGAAGAGTCAGATGATGAAGGAGAAGATGGAGGCTCTGAGCAGAGAGATAGCAGCTCTTTCAGACACAGTCAGAGCCACAGAGGAGCAGCTGAGAGCTGAAGACGTCTCATTCCTGCTCAACTACAAGGCTGCAGTGGACAGAGTCCAGCAGCGCCCCCTGCCAGATGATCCACAGCTGCTCTCAGGAGCTCTGATAGACGAGGCCAAACACCTGGGCAACCTGACCTTCAACATCTGGAACAAGATGAAGGGCATGGTCTCCTACACTCCTCTGGTTCTGGACCCAAACACTGCTCATCCAAAACTCATCCTGTCTGAAGATCTGACCAGTGTGAGACCAGGAGGAGAGGAACAGCAGCTTCCTGATAATCCAGAGAGGTTTGATGTTTACGTCTCTGTCCTGAGCTCTGAGGGCTTTAACTCAGGGACTCACAGCTGGGACGTCCAGGTTGGAGATAGTACAGTCTGGTTACTGGGTGTGTTAGCAGAGTCTGGCCAGAGGAAGGGAAAGGAAGAGTCTGGATTCTGGGGAATAGTGTTCTATGAAGGTGAATACTATGCAGGGTCACCATCAGCTCCATCCACTGTTCTCCCATTGGAGAAGAAGCCCCAGAGGATCAGAGTGAATCTGGACTGGAACAGAGGAAAACTGTCGTTCTCTGATCTTGATACTAACAAACGCATACACACCTTCACACACACTTTCACTGAGAGGATGTTTCCATACTTTAACACTAGAGATGAACTCCCTCTGAAGATATTACCAGTGAAGGTCTGTGTGACAGTGGAACAGAGCAGCTAGAGTAAAGATAATCACAAGGTGTAAGTTTCTGCCCTTGTCCTACTGCTGTCTCACTAGTCAGTACGGCTGCCACTGTTTATTATTTGAAGTACTTTATCAAAACCTTTACAAGAGTTTTGCCCAGAAAGTTGAGGGAAAAACGCAGGAAAATAAAATAATTCTCAATGGAAAAATGTATGGAAAATTTTAATGGAATGCAGAAGAGAATTTTCTTTTTGTTAATCACTGTCACTCGCACAAATTTCACGCTACATACATATCTGTTAGATTGAAATTTAGGAAATCTAGTCCTGGTCGCACCCATGTGACTACTGAAGCAAACAGACCTCCATATTTTGATCTGTGAGCTTCCAAGTGACAGAAAGTCCAAAAAACTGCCACATAGGTTAAATACAGGATAATGATTGATAGACTTTTTTGTTGTTAAGTTTGGCATTTAGATTGTTGTTTCTATTGGCGACCGTTTCACATGTAAAATGAGTTTAATAAGTGTCTGATGTTTTTGTGTGATTTGTTTAACTTTTGTCTTTCATACATTCTGTGTCATTTTAAATTGTTGTTTATGATCTTGTAAATGGACTTGTTTGTGTGGAGCCATGAAGTTGTTTTCAAACATTAAAATAAACTGTTAATTACTCAAATGAAATGTTTTTTTTATTTTTCATGCCTACGATGGTTTTGCATTTTCATACTGTATGTATGTATTTAAAGGTGCTGTAAGGGGAATGGTTCTTTTAGCTAACTTCCTGTCAGTTACTGCAGTTAGCAGTCGCCTCGCTCGTCCCTACGTCACCACATTAATGCACTGCTGTCTTCAAGCAGCGGGTTATCTAGCATCATCTCAGATCCATAAGTGTGATAAAACCGGATAAAAAACATTAAAACAGACATTGGGAAGGATTTTTACCTGCTCCGCCATTGTAGGCGCATAAACATTCACCCATCTGTCGCTCTGGCGTGCACGGGCAGTGAGACGAGCGTCGGTTTGTAGCGTTCTCTCTTCTGATTGGATAAAAAGTTTGGGATACTACAATAAGTTTATTTGCCGATTACATGCAAAGCAGCTGACTGAGAGATCGGCTTTATGAAACGCGCACATTATGTAAGTGATCACTGTATGAATAAAGCGCAATTTTACACTTATATTAACATAAATAAACTGCTTACTTCACCTTTAAGAATTTAAATGGAATGTTCAAAATCGGCAGTTATTAGAGTGGGTGACATCACTGAGTGCAGCCTAAATGCAGAGGAGAATTTTTAATTTTTTTTTAATCGCTGCCACTCGCGCAAATTTCACTCTACATACAGTATTTTTTACATTGGAAAACAAAGGGTTCATAATTCTCCATGTAAAGATGAATGGGAAACTGAAATGGAATGTTCAAAATCGGCAGTTATTACAGTGGGTGACCTTAATGCACAGGAGAATTTTTCTTTTTAAATCGCTGTCACTCGCAAGAATTTCACTCTATAAACATAACTCTTACATCAAAACTTACGAAAATCTTGACCTGGTCGCAACCATGTGACGACTGAAGCAAACAGACCTCCACATTTGGATCTGTGAGATTGCAAAAAAGTGTATAGTTCTCTATGTAAAGATGAATGGCAAATTTAAATGGAATGTTCAAAATCGGAAATTTGTTAACCGCTAGAGTGAGCAGCCTCAATGCAGAGGAGAAAAAAACTTTCAAAATCGCTGTCACTCACACAAATTTGACTCTACATACATATTAGTTCAATTTAAATTTTGGAAATCTTGACCTGGTCCCACACATGTGACTACTGGAGCAAACAGACCTCCACATTTGGATCTGTGAGCCTCCAAGTGACAGAAAGTCTGAAAAACTGCCCCATAGGCTCCCATATTAGAGAGACTAGACTTTTCTGGAGGAACGTAAACAGTACCACTTTTTTAAATTGATCTATTTCTTACATGTTTTAAACTACAGACACAATATTCTTAATAAATCTTCATCAGGAACTTGTGCTTCTCACGGTGTGATGATTTTGACGATTGGACAAACGGTCTGCGAGTTAGAAGCAGCTGTTAGAGAGAAAGTTTGAGAGAAATTAAGTCTGTGACAGATCTTAAGAGTTAACTACAATTCACTGTATGTTTGGGTTTTATCATGTTATCATTTTATCAAATTTTTATTTGATTATCTGACTTTGTTTTTGATGGTATCTTTTTGTAATTGTTTGCTGTTTATTAATTGATTCTATATTTTGGATTCCTTATCTTAAAGGTGCTACGAGGAACTTTGAAATATTTCTGAAACCGCAAACATTTTCCTCTGATGTTCATAAATTACATGTAACAGCAAACGAGACCCATCGGTGCAAAGAATTCTATTTTTATAGTTTTCTTAATGCCTTTGTCATGGGTACGCTCACCCAGGAACAACAACAGCTGGCGTGGTAAAAACACTACCTTTTTTGTCCAAAGGGGGGCGCTAGAATGAACACAAACGGAATAGTCCTCGGAGCACCTTTTAATGTTTAGGCTTGAGGCATTTAATTTTTCAAAAGTGGTCGGCCTTATAGCCTATGACTTCAGTGTTCTAATTATGAATGAAATGTCAATCATATGAATCAGTGTTGATGGATAGAATGATAAGGAATACTCACACATATCAAAGGAAAACTGCTCACTGTGCAAAATGTTGCTGCTTTGTCGCTTGATGCTTTGAAATGTTCGGACAAGACGGGACCGGTATAGACAATTACTTCAGTGGCAGGCAACAATTTCGACACACTCGCAAGGCGCTTCCAGTTTAGACTAGGGGTTAGGGAGAAGGGGTGAGATTAAAAAAGTATGATTCTCAGCCCTTTTACAACATGTAAACAAAGCGTTGGACAGTTTATCTTGCTTCATGATTTTCATTGATTTGAAATATATACTTTAGATGTGTCCTCTTGTTTTATCATTGCCTTGTGTTTTTATTCTTATTTACTTGTTTGGAATGAATACATTTGAATTCCATAAATGTAAGATGAGTGAAAAGTTAAATATGCTAAATTAAAAAATAACTATTGTCAATCACGTAATCTTCATCGGAGCCATTCTACATCGCTGTCTAAATGTTTAATGTCTAATCTTGAATCTTGATGTGTTTTCTTTGTTTATAATATCTTTTAAATGCAATTTCTAAAGTCTAATCTTGATGTATTTCTTGCCCCTGTAAAGCACTTTGAATGGCCTTGTGTCTGAATTGTGCTATAGAAATAAACTTGCCTTGCCTTGAATGATCCAAAAATACATGTAACATATTAGTAGTTTATACAATAAAGTACAGTTGACTGTCTAAGGTTGTCATGATCTGTCTGTGTCTTGTCTTGTTTTGGTGGTGTCCTGTGTTTGATGTTTTATTTTGGTATGTCTGTCTTGTTTCTCCCCATGTCCTGTCCAGTTTCCCTCCTGTGTGATTACTGGCCCCGCCCTAATGTGTTCCACCTGTTCCTCGTTGTCCTGTGTCTTGTTTTGAAGCCCTTGTCTTTCCTTTGTTCCCTGTCTTTGCATTGTGGTTGTAGGTGAGTCTAGTCCTGTGTTATCTGTGTTCTCAGTATTCTTTGCCTTTTTTGTGTGGCTTGATAAATCGTCGTTAAACTGTCTGCTATTGGGTCCTACTTGCCCACCAGCTACTGTAACAAAAGTGTTTTTATTCAATTAATCGTTAAAGACTTTTCCAGCTCTAGTGACGTGAGGATTTTTGATTAATGGAGCTCATTTATTATAATACAAAACCGATTACGACAACAAATATTAGTTTGTCTTAAAGGGGTAGTTAGTGACTCTGGAAAATGCTTGTTGTCAAAATCCCTATTTGTCAAAATCAGTGAATATCTGCTAATGATCTGCAACCTGTCTGTACTGTTTGTGCGCTGAAAAAAAAATCTGGTGTTAATACACAGCCTAGGCTCTGTAACCCTGTATATACAGTAAACTAGGGACCCCACCATAGCTAGCAACATACCAGTTTACAGAGCCTAGGCTGTGTATTAACACTGGATTTTGTTCAGCTAAGACTAAATTGTTATAATTTTCCTGACAATGAAGCACAAAATATAACATGACAAATACATTCTTTTAACAGTGATTTAAAAAAAAGATGAAATATTGTTCATCTTTCCAAACTGCAAACATGACATGTTATAATGTTAAGTTCTACATCTTTGCAACACTTCTTTTGATTCTAAAACATATATCCTCCTTGGGTGAATTCTGATCTTCTGAGATTGACTTATTGGTTATGTGTTAAAAAGAAATTGAACTGGTGTACTTAATAAAGTGGCCGGTGAGTGTATATAAAGTCTTAAAATGCCTGCACATTATCTCTTCTAGGCTTTACTCTAAAAATATATCCAAGGGTGAATTCTTACTTTTTGACGGTGAAGGGTAGCATTACTTCCCTACTATTTAGTATGCCAGAAAAAGATTTAGGATGTCCCAATACATGCACGTCAACTGTAGTATGCTGAAAATACATAAATGCCCCACTAACTCCAATAGCATTTTGGAGTATTCCTCTTTTATTCTTGACATTTCTCGACATGATGAAAAAAGAAACTTCCTTATCTTATTTTTTTCCCCCTCCCTGTGGCCCTAAAACTCTTCTGAACTTTAGTATGTAGTGTAGTAAAAAGACTAAAACTCTTCTGTACTTTAGTATGTAGTGTAGCAAAAAGAAAAAGTAAGTTGATTTGGAATGCAGGGCATAAAAATATTTACAACCAGAAGAGTTTAAATTTATAAAAAGACGCTATTTCTTGAAGGCAGTCTTGCATAGGTTTCTGTAAACTGAAACACATCAGCGATACAGTGGTCGCTTTTATCTGAATGCAACAAAAAAAATAAACTATTAAAAAAAAAAAAAACATTGTTTCTCATGTTTTCAAAATGCACAATTTAAATGTTTATTGAACTTTTATTCAATTGGACATTTTTCTGCTGCAAGAGCCTGCTGTGGCCTCCAGGGGGAGCCAGAGGATAGTTAAAGGCCTACTTCACCGGTCTGAATATGAAGGTGTATTGAATTCTGAGATCCTATGTAGTATAAATGTGCAAAAAAAATTGAAATCGGTTCATCCTAGCCTGAGAAAAGGCAGAAAGAGTGTTTTTTTTTAACCCTATATTTCTCTTTCTCGTGACATCACAGAAAGAGAAATATAGGGTTAAAAAAACTTACTTTGTAGATGTCTTTTACTGTGACATCACAGTAATATTTACAAAGTATGTTTTTTTTTTAACCCTATATTTCTCTTTCTGTGATGTCACGAGAAAGAGAAATATAGGGTTAAAAAAAACACTCTTTCTGCCTTTTGTACACCTTCATATTCAAACCGGTGAAGTAGGCCTTTAATGTTCATGCACATTCAGTCAAGAAGATAGAATAAGCAAGATAGAAATAACTACAACTGTATCTAGCACTTATAATAGTTTTCAGCATGTCATTCCCTCTCTGCCCCATTTCATCTGTCATCTCTCAGTGTGTGTGTGTGTGTGTGTGTGTGTGTGTGTGTGTGTGTGTGTGTGTGTGTGTCTCTTTGTCTGTCTGTCTATTTCTGTGTGTTTGTAGGTCATTTTGTAAGATCCTGAAAGCAAACATCACCTAGTGGATTTCCTTTCTTTAGCTGCACCTCTTCTGCTGACTCATTATTAAGCAATATTACTACTCTTGTCCCTGATCTTGTATTTTATATTAGTTGGATGCTGAATGTGGTGTATGATAATTTTATGTGACTGTGTGGATTGTGCTTATTTGATCATAATGCTGCTTTCCTGGACAGGTCATTCTTGAAAAAATATATTTTAATCTCAATGAATTCTACCTGGTTAAATACAGGATATTGATATTGATTGACTTTTTTGTTGTTTAGTTTGACATTCAGATTTTTGTTTCTAGTGGCGAAAATGATTTTAATAAGTGTCTGATGTTTTTGTTTAACTTTTGTCTTTTTCATACATTCTGTGTAATTTTAATTAGTTGTTAATGATCGTGTGTGTAACCAGCAGTAAAAAGAGGACAGACCACTTCACCAAGAGACGCACGGAGACCAAAGTAACAACTTCCTCTGAGTGAACACTGTGACACTCCACACACTGAAGGTGAGTTTGACTCAAAATTAATCTCAGAGAAATTAGTAGAAGAGGGAAGGGAGCCACGCCTGACTGCTCTGTTTTCAGCTGCAGTCAGACAAAATGGCTTCCATGTCAGAGGAGGATTTCTGCTGTTCGGTCTGTACAGAAGTCTTTAGAGATCCTGTTGTTCTGGCGTGTAGCCACAGCTTCTGTAAAGAATGTCTGAAGAGCTGGTGGAGAGAGAAACAAACACGGGAGTGTCCAGTTTGTAAGAGAAGATCTTCAAAGGTAGAACCTCCCCGCAACTTAGCCTTAAAGAACCTGTGTGAGGCCTTCTTACTGGAGAGAGATCAGAAAGCTTCAGAGCCTCTCTCGCCTCCTGACTTTGCTTTAAAGAACAAGTGTGAGAGTTTCTCTGAGGATCTCTGCCCTCTGCACTCTGAGAAACTCAAACTCTTCTGTCTGGACCATCAGCAGCCAGTTTGTCTCGTCTGCAGAGATTCAGAGAAACACAGACGCCACAGATTCAAACCCATCGATGAAGCTGCACCACAACACAAGAAGAAACTTGAGGAAACTCTGGAGCCCTTAAAGCAGAAGTTAAAGCTTTTTGAACAAGTTAAAGTGAAGTCTGATCAAACAGCAGAACACATAAAGGTCCAGGCCCGACGCACAGAGAGGCAGATTCAGGATCAGTTTAAGAAGCTTCACCAGTTTCTAGAAGAGGAAGAGGTGGTTAGGTTGGCTGCACTGAGGGAGGAAGAGGAGCAGAAGAGTCAGATGATGAAGGAGAAGATGGAGGCTCTGAGCAGAGAGATAGCAGCTCTTTCAGACACAGTCAGAGCCACAGAGGAGCAGCTGAGAGCTGAAGACGTCTCATTCCTGCTCAACTACAAGGCTGCAGTGGACAGAGTCCAGCAGCACCCCCTGCCAGATGATCCAAAGCTGCTCTCAGGAGCTCTGATAGACGAGGCCAAACACCTAGGCAACCTGACCTTCAACATCTGGAACAAGATGAAGGACATGGTCTCCTACACTCCTCTGGTTCTGGACCCAAACACTGCTCATCCAGTATTCATCCTGTCTGAAGATCTGACCAGTGTGAGAGAAGGGCAGAAACAGCAGCTTCCTGATAATCCAGAGAGGTTTGATAATTACTACATTGTCCTGGGCTCTGAGGGCTTTAACTCAGGGACTCACAGCTGGGACGTCCAGGTTGGAGACAGTACAGTCTGGGCACTGGGTGTGTTAGCAGAGTCTGGACAGAGGAAGGGAAAGGAAGAGTCTGGATTCTGGAGAATAGCGTTCTATGAAGGTAAATACTACGCAGGGTCAACATCAGGTCCATACACTTTTCTCCCATTTGAGAAGAAGCTCCAGAGGATCAGAGTGAATCTGGACTGGAACAGAGGAAAACTGTCGTTCTCTGATCCTGATACTAACACACACATACACACCTTCACACACACTTTCACTGAGAGGATGTTTCCTTGGTTTAACACTATAGATAAACTCCCTCTGAAGATATTACCAGTGAAGGTCTGTGTGACAGTGGAACAGAGCAGCTAGAGTAAAGATAATCACAAGGTGTAAGTGTCTGCCCCTGTCCTACTGCTGTCTCACTAGTCAGTGCGGCTGCCACTGTGTATTTACATCAAAGCGTGCAGCTTGTCAGACAGTTTTTAATTCTCATCGTAAAAATGAACGGAAAATTTAAATGGAATGTTCAAAATTAGCAGTTAATAGAGTGAGTGACATCACTGCTAGAGTGAAGGGCAACCTTAAAGGTGCAGTGTGTAATATGACATCATCAAGAAAGTTCTACAAAGTTCTAGAATGCAACGCTCCCTGGGTAACCCCACCCTTTAGAATAATAACAGAAGCTACAGTGGCCTTCAAGGACAAGAACAATTCTACATTTTAAACAATGCACCTGATGACATTCCAACTATGACACTTTCAAGATGGCGGCACTAGACTTTGGTCCAAAATATGCAGAAATATGGACATATATGAGACCCTTTCTGAGGGGAAAAAAAATAATTCAAAACATTTTTTTCAGCTATTATGCACTAAATTAAATGTACTTATGGATATTATAATTACTTTCTACAAAATCTGCCAGGAAATAAAACCCAAAATTCTACACACTGCAGCTTTAATGCAAATTATAATTCTCAGCCCTTTTTCAACATGTAAACAAAGCGTTGGACAGTTTATTTTGCTTCATGCTTTTCATTGTTTTGAAATATATACTTTAGATGTGTCCACTTGCTTCATCATTGCCTTGTGTTTTTATTTTTACTTACTTGTTCGGAATAAATACATGCTGTATGAATTCCATGAGTAAGATGTGAGATGAGTACAAATTCAATAAAAGTTAAATATAGAAACTAACTATTTTGTCAGTCACATAATTTGCATTGAAAACACTACCGCTTTTGTCCAAAGGGGGGCGCTAGAATTAACACACACTTAATAGTCCTCGGAGCACCTTTTTAATGTGTAGACATAAAGCATTTTGTTTTTTTTTAGAAGTGGTCTTCCTTATAGCCTACAACTTCAGTGTACTAATAATGAATGAAATGTCAATCATATCAGTGTCGAAGGAAAATTTGGTGACAACATGTAAACTTATTTTTATTTTATTTTTATTTTATTTAACTTTTATTTATCCTCGAGAGACCAATTGAGGGGTGACCCTCATTTTCAATGGTGTCGAGTTCAAACAAATTCCAAGGAAAAACAATAATGCATACACAATATTCAATGCAAATACATCAAATACACAACAACAGGTGAAGAGAAGAAAAAAACAAAAAGCAAAAAACCAATTGAAACATTTACATAGTGGTGAAGAGTGGCAGCAATTAAAATGAAATTAAATGGGTGAAAGTACAATATATCCTAATTAAAACAGTTACAGGTAGAGTTTGGCAGATTTAAGATAGTTTTGTTTAAATTGATTAAAGGATATGAAGGTATTTAGTTTAATTTGTTGCTGTAAGTTGTTCCAGGAGTCAGGGGCACTGAAGCTAAAAGCTGTCTTTCCCAGCTCAGACCGGGCTTGTGGGACATAAAGCATGAGCATGTCAGTGGAGCGGGTCTGATAAAGCCCATCTGAAATTTGCAACATTTCTGTTAAATAACGAGGAAGCTTCCCGGTCAAGGCTTTGTAAATAAAAATATGCCAATGTGCATCACGTCTCTCTTTAAGGGAGTACCACCCAACCTTTTCATATAAAAGACAATGGTGTGTGTGAACTTGGGTTGGACAGTTTATTTTGCTTTTCCTTGATTTTTAATATTCCTTTAGATGTGTCCACTTGTAAATGCAAATGTAAGACGAGTAAAAAAAAGAAAAAAAGTTCAATATGCCATATAGAAAATAACAATATTGTCAGGTATTAGATTTGCATTGTCAGCCATTCTGCATCGCTGTCTAAATGTCTAATCTTTTCTTTGTTTTCACTATCTCTCAAATGCAATGTCTAATGTCTAATCTTGATGTATTTCTTGCCCCTGTAAAGCACTTTGAATGGCCTTGTGTCTGAACTGTGCTATAGAGATAAAGTTGCCTTGTGCCTTGAATGATCCAAAAATAAAATATTTCAAATTTATTTTAATTATTATTATTATTTATTCATTTTATTTATTTAAGTTGAAAATTGATTCTATCTTAAGGGTTTTTATTCAATTAATCGTTAAAGACTTTTCCAGCTCTAGTGAAGTGAGGATATTTGATTAATGGAGCTCATTCATTATAGTAAGACAAAACCCATTAAAACAACAAATATGAATATGTCTTAAAGTGTAGTCAGTGATTCTGGAGAACGCTTGTTGTCAAAAAAAGTAGTCTGTAAATATCTGCTAATGATCTGCAACCTGTCTGTACTGTGTGTGCACTGAACAAAACAAATCTGGTGTTAATACACAGCCTAGGCTCTGTAACCTTGTATGTACAGTAAACTACCCCACCATAGCTAGCAACATACCAGTTTACAGAGCCTAGGCTGTGTATTAACACTGGGTTTTGTTCAGCTAAAACTAAATTGATATGATTCTCCTGACAATGAAGCACAAAATATAACATGACACAAATATATTAATTATTTTACTTTTGATCAGGTTCTCTGTAAATAAATCTAAATCTTTTCACAGTGATAAAAAAGATGAAATTTTGTTTATCTTTCCAAATTGCAAACATGACAGATATAATGTTAAGACCTACTTCAGTGGTGGAAATATGAAGGTGTATTGAACTCTGAGATCCTATGTAGTATAAATGTGCAAACATTTTAGAAATCGGTTCATCCTAGCCTGAGAAAAGGCAGAAAGAGTGTTTTATGGTCTCACTGTCTAACCCTAAGTTTTACTAGTGTGACATCACACATGGTAAAATGTAGGGTTAGGATTAACAGGACAGCTGGGCCAAGGGAAGACTGAGGGAAGAAAAACCTCATTCATTATATTATAATAGTGATTTTATAATGATAGAACGCCGGTTCCGTATGGGTGAAGTATTCCTTTAAGTTTTAAATCTTTGCAACACTTCTTTTGACTCTGAAAACATACAGCCCTGGAAAAAATGAAGAGACCAGTCTGAATTTTTCCTTAAATCTTCATCTCTACATTACTTAATTGAAATGCTCTTAATGACAATACTTTTATTGTGAATTTGGTAGAAATGTTGTCAGTAGTTTATATTATGAAACAGAAAATGTTCATTTCACTCAAACATATGCCTATAAACAGTAAAACAAGAGACAGTGAGCATTTGAAGTGGTCTCTTAATCTTTTTTCGGAGCTGTGTACTCTTCCTAGGATGAATTCTGATCTATAAACGGCGGAGGGCAGCATTACCGGAAGTTAGAAGAATAAGAATTCGCCACTAGATGGCAGTGACGCGCACCAGCTGCTGCAAACCACCAGTGACACTAACGAACAAGAACAGCTGTCTCTCTCCCATTCACTTCAAGTCTATTTTTCACCACTATTCACTTAAATACAAGTAAAAAACATATTTATCAAAGATGTCAGCGGATCTAAGGGCGGAACTGGAGAAATATCTTCAGACTTTGGACATCCAGACGACGTGCGTGGAGCATCCGCCGGTAAAAAAAATAATTCTTATTTCCATATGAATGTACCAGCTGTTGTTAATACTCAATATATTCACGTTTTAAACTGAAAAATCCTTTTGTTTGGGTTGTTTTGAAGGCACAATAACATGCAGGATATGAGTTAATGTAGTCGGGAGACGCGTGCAATGCAGGAATATGCAATACAACTTTTTCTTTTTTAAATCGAACCATTAAATCCCATAAGGAAAAGAGACATTTTAAACTTTCTTTGCTTGTTGTAAAATATTTAAACATCTTAGAACAGTTTTAAGGATACTGGAATATTCAGTAGAAATCATACTTTTATTCGGCTCAATCAGAAACTTTAAGTGAAACTTTCTGTTGTAGTTTTTAGCTCCGGGAGTGGGTGTGTTATAACTATAATATCGCATCGTAAAAGGACACGTGGCCGCATTACTAGGTTGTTATTATGACTAAAGGCCAGGACACACCAGTCCGACTTGT
>OX442358.1:31756538-31759038 GCA_949357725.1 Hyperoplus immaculatus | reverse complement strand
CGTAGCTATAGTAACATGCATGTTTACTTGAAGTTCTTTGCTGCTACCTGTTACTTCTTATTTGAAATTGGCGCACAACCTCAACGTCATAGTTCTCAGCCACTCCCTCTGTTCGCTGATTGGACCGGGAAAAAAACTGGACGGAGAAAACCCGCGAATATACCGCAGACCCAGACTGACTACTGAAGGGAAATGAAATTTGAGCGGAAGTAGGTAGGCGGGCGGTACCAGGCTAAGGGTGAGGGGCGTTTACAGTAAAATATAGTAATCTCAAATATCTATCTTTTTAAACATAATACACAAAAATATTTTCACGTTTTGTTTTTGTACGTTTGATGGCTGGATGGACAGACAGACAGACAGACAGACAGACAGACAGACACACACACACACACACACACACACACACACACACAGACATGTTAACCCCCTGTTAGGCCTTGTTTAATAAGAACCAGATTGTGGCGTCCAGAGGAATGTGTGAGGGCGGCTCTGTGGTTCTCCTCCCTCACACTCACACTCACACACACTCTCACACACACACACACACACACACACACACACACACACACACACACACACACACACACACACACACACACACACTCACACACACACACACACACACACACACACACACTCACTCACTCACACAGGTTTAACTCCTGAGTATAATGCGATGTTATTCCAATTATCTCTTTATAAAGTTATCATAGCCTTATACAATGCATTCATTTACACACACACACACACACACACACACGCACACGCACACACACACACACACACACACACACACACACTGCTGCAGGTAGTAACTCCGCCCCCTCCCTCCCCCCCTCCTTCTGATTCTACCGCTTTAAACATCGCCGTTGCTTTATATTCTCTGCTGGAGCTTGTTTGAAATTTGGACCGAGAAACTGTCTCTAGTTCACCCGGAGCTCCGACCCTCTTCCCCCGGGCTACAGTTCACAGGTAGGCCGCCCTGGAAGAGTCCTTTTTCGGCCACGCTTTGATGATGATGTCGGTAGAATTTTCACGGTTCTTCTTCTTACGCTCATTCAACCAACCGGCGTGTAACTGCTGGCTAATACTATACTACGCCACCACTCACAAACATGGCTCTTTTGCTAGTGAACTAAGCGCTATCTACATGGATTTAAACGCTATTTTCACGTGTTTTTAAGGTGGTTTTAAGCTATAACATTAAGGGGAATATTCGGTTAAAGCAGACGAAGATATGCTGTTTTTTTTTGCATCCTCATTGTTGTCCATGAAGTTTGCTAGAAGTGATGTCATGTAGCCTCGGTGCACACTCACTGCGCCAGACTCCGTACGAAAAATAACCAATTTAAAATTCACATTTCTCGTTATCGGCTAGGATTTAACCATTTTGGAGTCACGTGCTTTGCTTTATTTGACGTGCAGATTACGCACAATTCGTAGTTCAGTTTGAATAGTAAAACAAAACTACACGTTAAATGTTAATTACTACCTTGTAGGCTTGGAATTACGTTACTCACAGCACAGGCGCAACATTTTCTCAAGAAATGGGCGTATTTTCTGGCTTAATAAGGGCTGTACGGTGGATCTTACTTTAGCCGAATTGAAGATAACTTAATTGTGGTTTGTGATAAGTAGTGTTATATGTGATTTGTGGAGCCCACATTTACATTAAAGCACGTTTTAAACTAAAAGTTGGAAATTTGCGATCGGAATTTGGTGTACGCAGTAGTAACTATGGCTACAAATCAATAATCACACACACACACACACACACACACACACACACACACACACACACACACACACACACACACACACACACACACACACTGTGTAGTAGGATGAGACCGTCGCCTCCTTTTTAATTAGCTCCGTTATAATTAAGTTGGTTGATCAGAAGTGCATGGAGTAACTTTAAAGGTCCGAGGAACTTTTAAATATTTCTGAAACAGTCTCATTTTTCCTCTGATGATCATAAATTACATGTGACAGCAAACGAGACCATCAGTGGAAAGAAGGCTATTTTTATATAGTTTTTATTGATGCCTTTGTGCTCACCCAGGAACAACAGCTGGCGTGGTAAAAACACTACCGCTTTTGTCCAAAGGGGGGCGCTAGAATTAACACACACTGAAAGTTCCTCGGAGCAACTTTTTAAAATGAAAATACAGTTTCACAGTTTTGATCAAATGCCTTGTTGAGCTCATAGAGTATGGCGTGAGCAAGGCTGTTTATTGTTAGTTAAGGTGATAAAATGGTGAACAATCTTTCCACGAGTTGGGATCATTTTTTTTGTTGCATAAAACTTGCATAAAGACAGTTTTAAAATGCAGTAAAACAACTTGTAAGTCTGGTGGTCATGAGGCAGTGATGGGTGGACTTGTATGTGAAGTATTTGGTGTAAACACAGTGTGCGGGCAGCCTGGCACCACCCGCCTACCTACTTCCACTCAATTTTCATTTCCCTTCAGTAGTCAGTCTGGGTCTGCAGTAT
>OX442358.1:31729038-31734038 GCA_949357725.1 Hyperoplus immaculatus | reverse complement strand
ACACACACACACACACACACACATCCCACACACACACACACACACACACACACACACCACATCCCGACAGACCACAGCAACGACTCTCTGGTCCACACTTCCATTCTTCATCTGTCTATCTCTCAACGCAAACAAACACATTTTAATTTATTTTAAAAACATTTGCAACTTCCGCGTCAATACTCGGTTAACAGATTCGGGGCGTTTTTTTTGGGCTGTACTGTTAGATCTGAACGGGAAAGTTTGGGACGTGAACATACATGGATTCTTTTTATTTTTTGAGGGGGGGGGAAGGGGAGGGGGTTAAAATGGCGGAAGGAATTTGAGACTACAAGCGGTTAGGATATCTGTGTCGGACTGAAAGAGAGCAGGAAACCTTGACGACACAGAACTGGGATCAACTGGGATCTGACATTTCTGCTGCTGGGAGAGAGAGACGGGTGTTTGAGAGGTGAACTGGACATTATATAGTAACTTACATCTGTAGGACAGACAGACAGACAGACAGACAGACAGACAGACAGACAGACGGATAGTTTTAGTTTACATTTTAACTCAGACTTGAGGTTAGATAGTAGTAGTAGTAGTAGTGAATTCATGTTGATTTGTTGTTTGATGGTTTTGGTTTCATCTGTTCCATTATTTTGTTATTGTTTTGTCCAAAAGCTTTGATCTGCTTTAACCTCATAGACAGATTGATTGAAACTGAATATTTATTTTCTGTGAATAATTATGAAAAATACCCAGGACTCTTGTGGCTCCAAACCCATTGTTTGATTTAAAAATAACCTAAAAGTCAAAGTTTGAACGGAGATTTGACATAACTCTTTTGTTTTTGGGTTTAAGATGTGAACTGGACACATTTTTACTCAGACTGGAGGCTTGATTATTGAATTGTTATGAGCTGCAGCAGTGAATTTATGTTTTGCTGTAAAAGTCAAAATTTGAACAGAGATTTGAGACGTGTTCTAAAAAGTGAGACCGAGAGGCTAGATTGTGTTCAGTACATGATGTGGAACACTTTATCTAAGAGTGTTATAGTTTGTTGTTTTTGTAGGGTTGAGTTTCGGGACGCATACGAGGGGTTTTAGTGGATTCAAACCCAGTTATTGATTCAAAAATGACCTAAAAGTCAAAGTTTGAACGGACATTGTGAATAAGTCTTTTTTGTTTCTGAGAAGGAGGGAAAGTATTTGTGCCTTTTTGTTTGATGTTTAAACATATTGAATAGCAGCTGGAGCAGACTGTCGCTACTATGCTCAGCAAATTCTGTAGAAAATAACTTTTTTAATGTTGCAAAATGTAAATTTTTTTCCTTTTTTTTTTTTTTTTTTTTTTTTACAAGATGTCAAGTTTTCAAACTGTTTCAAGCCTTTAAATTTGTTTGTTCCAATTTTAAATTTTCCAATTTTAAATTCACTTGAGTTTTAGTAGCTTCTCAATATATGTGTGTTTCTCATTTACTTTCAGGTCGGTCGGTCCCAAGTGGAAGGACGTGGTTTATTGCTAGATTTTAAATTCAGAAAATCTGTTGGTGAAAATACTTAAAAAGGAAAACATATACAGAATCATGCTTGCGGGGATTTAGAAAATAAATTCAACAATTTTTTTTTTCAAATATTCACTAGTTTTCACAATTTTTAATGTTGCGAAACAATTTTTAGATTTGTTAACCATATGTCAAATTATGTCAGGATTCTTATCCCATACACCAAGAATTTTGTAGGTCACAGGTGTTTTTTTTTTCAAATTCTCCTTCAGATAACAGCTTCCTCACCAAACCTGATTGGTTGATTTAAGACGAGAATTAAAAAAAAAATAAAAAAATCGGTTTTTCGATAAGCATACCATTACAACCCTATTTAATGTGTTTTATTCTCCTTTCCTTTTAGATCGGTCCCAAGTGGAAGGACGTTGTTTCGCGCTGTATCAAAGGCCACTACCAGCCCCTCCTGCTGCTGTACGCTGACCCCCGTGGGACCCCTGTGTCTCTACAGGACGTCAGCTCCAGACTGGACCTGCACCACCTGACCAAGGCCTCCTGCTACGACAGCGAAGACTCGGGTAACTACAACACAGCTAGGACGCGTAGTAGTAGCACAGCAGCAAACACTCAGGTAACTAACTCCTCTGAGGCTTGTGTTTGTAGTAGAGTGCTAGTTGTGCTAGTAGTACAATGATAAGACAAGACTGTGGGATAAGGATATCTCTAGGTCTTAAAATAATTTGAGAAAATAATAGAATTTAATGCTCTAATGTGTGAATTTTTTCACCAGCCCTATGAATGTCTATTGGCCCAATCACATCAGCTTTTGTGGGTGGTAGGATGGCCTAGAGAAAATGTGGCCAACCAGTAACCATGAGGTCTCTGGTTCCTCCCAGTAACCATAAGGTCTCTGGCTCCTCCTTCCAGTAACCATAAGGTCTCTGGCTCCTCCTCCCAGTAACCATGAGGTCTCTGGCTCCTCCCAGTAACCATCAGGTCTCTGGCTCCTCCTCCCAGTAACCATGAGGTCTCTGGTTCCTCCCAGTAACCATGAGGTCTCTGGTTCCTCCTCCCAGTAACCATGAGGTCTCTGGTTCCTCCTTCCAGTAACCATGAGGTCTCTGGTTCCTCCTCCCAGTAACCATGAGGTCTCTGGTTCCTCCTCCCAGTAACCATGAGGTCTCTGGTTCCTCCTCCCAGTAACCATGAGGTCTCTGGGTAGATCCCCGGCACCAGACAGGAGGGTGTTAGTAGTAAAACTAGTGGTGGCTGCTATTACATCTACGGTGCCCACCATCTCTTCCAGATGGGTAGCGGATCCCTTACTTTGTCGACTCTCCCTGAGATTTATTCAAATTTTTTATCCCCGGTAAAGGGTTTTTTACTGGGAGTTTTTTCTCAGCCGAGCCAAGGGTGTAAGGGCAGGGTGTCATATTGTGTCATATTGTATGGAATGTAAAGCCCACTGAGGCGAATGTCTATTTGTGATTTTGGGCTATACAAATAAAACGGATTTGATTTGATTTATTTCATTGTGTCCTTGAGCAAGACACTTTACCCCAAACTGCTCCAGGGGCGCTGTACTATGGCTGACTCTGTGTGAGGACCCCCTCTGGAGTGTGGGAACTTTAAAGGGGATAACTTGAGTTAACTTAACTTCCACATCCTTGGAGCCGGACTATACTATGACAGACAAGACTGAGGAAACTAAATGATTTTTAGTAAATGTAGCAGCAGTGATCTTTAGCTGTATCTGATTTGATGTATATTTGTTTGAGCACATTACCACTAATGTCTACTCCTTGTTTGCTTACCCCCCGTCCCCCCTTACACACACACTCCTCCCCCTCCCCCTCACACACACCCCCCCCCCCCCTCACACACACACTCTCGTCTACAGGCCGGGAGCAGTCTATCTCCAGTGACACGCGCACAGACTCTTCGGTGGAGAGTTTCTCGGTGGGGCAGCAGCCCACCCTCTCACACCATGAGTCCCTGGGCAGCCACCTCTCCTCCGACAGCCAGGGAACCATCGTCTGCTCCGAGCCACACACACACACCTCGCACTGCAGCCTGGATACCATAGGTAACACACACACACACGCCTACACACACACACACACGCACACACACACACACACACACACACACACACACACACACACACACACACACACACACACCTTGCACGGCAGCCTGGATTCCATAGGTAGGGGGGAGGGGGGGTAGTGGTGATGTACACACACTCACTCACTTTTATTTCTTTATACATGATTTATTCTCTGCTCTTTGTTGTTGCTTTAGCACTTTTATTTTTACTGAATAGATCAGAATACGGTGTAAAAGCTCTTCAGTATCTCATCTGCTATTTTCCATCATCATGATTATTTGCAACAAAAAAAGATATTTAATTTTATGTTGATGTCTTTGTATGCAGACGACACGCTTCTTTATAAGGCTAACATTTCAACCATATGCACAGCCCTGTCACAATTTTTTTACTTTCTTCTGTCAATGCAGTGTTAATACACAGCCTATCTTCTGTAAACGGGTGGTAACATATTATAAATCAAATTTCTAGAGCACTTACATCAACTAAACTTTCCAGCAGCAAATCGTCACATTTGCGACGTTGAAACCAGATAATTATTAACATATAAAAGTTATTTTTTCTGCTCTACCGTGGTTCTTTAGCACCTTTTATTTTTACTGAATAGAGCTGGATATGGTGTAAAAAGCTCTTCAGTATCTCATGTGCTATTTTCCATCATCATAGTCATTTGCAACAAAAAGATATTTCATTTTACGTTAATATCTTTGTATGCAGACGACACGCTTCTTTAAAAGGCTAACAGTTCAACCATCTCCACAGCCCAATCATTCACTACCATTCAATTCACATTTTTTTTACTTTCTTTTGTCCATGCAGTCTTAATACACAGCCTATCTTCTGTAAACTGGTGGCAACACATTATAAATCAGATTTCTTGTGCATTTACATTAACTAAACTTTCCAGCAGCAAATCGTTATATTGGCGATGTTGAAACCAGATAATTATTAACAGATATATGATTTATTTTCTGCTTTTTAGCACTTTAGCACTTTTATTTTTTTATTGAATAGAGCTGGATATGTTGTTAATAGCTCTTAAATTTTTTATCATCATAGTCATTTGCAACAAAAAGATATTTCATTTTACGTGAATGTCTTTGTATGCAGACGACACGCTTCTTTATAAGGCTAACAGTTCAACCATCTCCACAGCCCAATCATTCACTACCATTCAATTCACATTTTTTTTACTTTCTTTTGTCCATGCAGTCTTAATACACAGCCTATCTTCTGTAAACTGGTGGCAACACATTATAAATCAGATTTCTTGTGCATTTACATCAGCTAAACTTTCCAATAGCAAATCGGCGATGTTGAAACCAGATAATTATTAATTAGATATATGATTTATTCTCTGCTCTTCGTTGTTGCTTAAGGAAGTTTTATTTTACTGAATAGAGC